>VDFB02345823.1:0-24873 GCA_007258455.2 Sequoia sempervirens | reverse complement strand
ACAACTTTATGTCCAAACTTATTGTAGGAGTAACAATAACCATTAAAAGATAAGTACCTTTGTGCATTTGGTTGTCTAATAGGAGGCCTTTTGAATTCTTTATTTTGGTTCTAGACCTATTTAGCATTGTTCTTCTTGTATTCTTGTTTTTAGCATTGCTCGAAGTCTGATTTTCCTTTGAACTCTCTCCTTTCTCAAACCCTAACCTCTTATCTTTAGAAACCTTCTAATTTTCAATCATCTCATCAAGTATTGGTGGAGCTCTTTCTTGAACTTTTCTTTCTTGATTCTTTTCGGACGACGAGAAAGATAATCTTATTCGCTTTTGAACATTTTAGATTGATCTTTCACGGCATTCGTAGTCTTCAACTCTTTTTCATTCTTCTTAATCAGACCCTTCAAATTGGTGGATAGTCTCTATTTGATCGTTTGAGCTGCTCATTTGTTTCTTTTGATTCTTCTTTATAGTTTTTCTTTGAGTTTCTCTCATCTTCTCAATGCATTCATCTCGCGATCATTAAGATCCCTTTTTTCGTGATTCTCTATTCTCACGAAAGCGATCCAAATCATCAGCGATTTGAGTTCCTCCATATCAATCCTCACAATCTTCAAGAAACGCTTCATGGATTTCATTCTTCCAAAGGAATGGGATACTTCCTTTGTAGCCATGTTTTCAACCTCCAAGATCTACCCTGATCAAGCCAAATGAAGAACTCCAGCTTTGATACCAATTGTTGAATACCTAGAATAATGAGAGGGTGAATCTATATTCCTTCATACTATTATCCTTTATCAACCTTAAACATCCATTCAATGCATCACATTAAACTTGCAGTAATAAAAGGAACATAGAATGCATGCATCACATCAAAGAACACAAGAACACCAGATTTACATGGAAAACCCCAAAAGGGAAAAACCATAGTGAGGATTAGCTCACAATATATATTGCAACCAGTTACAAAGTTTGATACAAAATGGTGGACTCGCTGTCCAAAAGAGAAAGGCTCGCTGCCAAAGGGCTCGCTGCCCAAAGTAGAAAGAGATGGAGAAAGGGGCGGCTCACTACCAAATATGAACTACTAATAATGCATCTAACCTATGTTGAAGATACACTTCCACTGAAGCTCAAAAAACTAACTTGACACACTTCATACTTCACCTCAATCACAACTCACACTTCTCTACACCAAATCTCACACACTCTTAATAACCTTGCATCAATCCATCCATACACAAAATTAACCTTGTATATATATCTTATCCAACCAAAACATTAATTAGATTGACCTAATAGATGTACCGTGCATCCTTATAGTTTGTCAACTCAAAACACCAACACACACACCTTGAGAAATAAACCAAAATATGTAACACATTAAAATAGGTTGGCATGACCTATAATTACTCTTATAAGTCTGATCCATACATCCTTTAATTTTGCACGACCTCAAACCCTTTAGGTTGGCACGCTGGTGAAGCAACAATAGAATGAACTAATTATCCATTCACAACTCGACATGTTGACTTCCAAACTACTTGCCACTTGTAGCATATGCACTTCTGACACCTGTAAACCACAGCATAAAAATCATTTGTGATGGAATATAGATCATTCCAATCAGGTACTCTGTCACTGTAACTTTTCCATATCTTGAGTGATACACTATCAACACTAACTTCAACTTTGGAGGACTTCCAGGATTGAAACTTTGGATTTAGATTCCTCCAACATGCACCAAAATTACCTTAGAACCGCATGACAATATTCTTCATGGAGGAGCAATGCAGACCACAAAATAGGTTCTTAGAACACTGAAAACTGCATTCTAGACTTAGGCAATTTATCCAACATGTTTGATCTGCTTCGGACCAACACTTCTTCAATTGTGCAATGAATTGAAACCACTGGAAACACCATATTTAATCATTCTTATCAAACATCAGCTATACATCAATGTTGACAATAGAATATGTTGACATCACTACAATGTTGACATCAATGAAAACACCATAGTAACATCATCTGCCATACATCCACCAATCTTCTCAATGGAAAAAAAACTTCCAACAAAAATATGATTGAGATATAGGATGATAGTTGACCACCATGCTTGATACTCTTTCCTTTGTATGCACTTCTTTTTCACCATACCCACTAAAAATAGAACACTGCCACTTGCAAGATAAACAACTAAGAAAGTAAGACACTAGACCCACATTGTAACAATAAAACATAGATAGCACTATATAGAGTCCATATTAACATATTCTAGAATCTCCTTAATCTCCCAAAAATGTCATATTACACCTAGTGCATGCCAAAGTTTAGCAAGGATCTGAGCATCTACAAAAACAATAAGCTCTAAATAGCTAATCCATCAAGCATTGTGCAAGATATTGTCATGTCCCCTTTTTCCATAAGATTTTGGATCAACCTGTAAGCCCAAGTTTCAGTTTTCATGGGCTTAGGGGAAGTAACATAGGGAAACATAAGTGTACTGGATGCCTAGATTATGGTGCCATAAGTGTTAAGTAACAAGTTAATTTTAAGATAATGATGTTACCCAATGATTATGTGTGGGTATATTTATTAGCGATAAATACTTTGAAAAAATCCCCTTCTAGTTTTAATATCTTTTTTGGCAAGGAAATTTATTAAGGAATTAATTAATTCCTTAATAAATTTTGTTGCCAAAAAAATAATTAAAAATAGAAGGGGGTCATTTAATAGTGATAAATACTTTGAAAAAAACCCAATTAGCATTTTAACCATTTTGTGGAAGAAGTGCAAGGTCTAAAAGAGTTCTTTGCAATAAATTTTAAACAATATTAGAGAAGTGTGAATGTAAAAATAGATTATTTAGCTAATATGGGTATGAAGTAAGATCCTCTTATGGTAGAGTATAGTTATCATGCTTATATCTAGATAATTAGGAGAAAATATAATTAAGATATTTGAAATATAATTTATGTATAATCTTTTAATATTCTATAGAAGTTAAGTTATGCAATTTTTTTAAGTAAATAGTTTTCTAATTAAAGTTTAGATTGATGGTGTTATGGTCATATTTAATAATTACTGTTGTAAAATATGATTAAAATTTTGGGAAGTCTAACACATGATAGGAAAAATTTCAAATAGATAGTAAAAAATATATCTAATATATGATATACTTTTTAAAAATAAAATATGTTTTTACATTTGAAAGACAATTCTAAATAGATAATCGTCACACAAAGTGACTTAACAGATAGGATTAACCATTAAATTTAGACCCCATCCCCAATTCATTTGTAGAAATTAGAAACTTTTAAATTAAATAAATGCAATTTTGAAAACTAAAATTACTTGATCCCACAAAGTATCAATTATTTATATTAAAAGACAAGCTCAAGCATTTTCTAAATATAAAAATATAATTTTGGAAGGTAAATTTACTTATTTGGCAAAGAGGCTCTAAAGGAAGCTTAGGGATTTCTATTCCTCACTTCAATAGAAACTTATTTAATTAGATTAATTAAGAGAAATAATTCAATAAATGCACATGTACTAATAGTTTTTATGGCACCACATTTAGACCCAAATTAAGTATATTAAAAAAATTAGTAGTCTAGAAATAAAATACTAATAAAAATTAATAAGAAACCAATACATGTGTATGTATACATGTGTAATTATACTCTTCACAAGTCACATCAAAGAAACAACCAATCAAATAATAACATATAAAACAATCTGAAATACATGTCTTGATGCAAATGTTCCCGTCTACATTTTTTGAAAGTACTTTTGAACAATTTAATAAAGAGATAGTTGATTAGGATACATCATTGATACCTACAATCCAAACAATAACTTTAAGCTCTTAACTCAAATACAAAAATATACTAAATTTTTCTTGAAAATCTAATATAATCTTAAAAATTAATATGCACGAAACTAAAATATACAAGTACTAAATCCTATGTACAATTGATGTTAACACCAAAAATAAAAACAAAGTCTAAGATGCAACGTTTCCACATTTATGTGGAATAGCTTGGAAGGAATCAAAACCAAACCATTTTTGGCCCCATCATGGGCATTCAATTCATGAACTGCAATATTCTTTTATGGCCTTTGTCTTTTATGTCATTTCAAGTGAAAAAGTAGAATAATAATTGGCGATGGCAATTTCCAGGAAATATCATAATTTTAACTTTAGTTGTACGTTAGTATTGTTCTTGTGAGCATCTCTGGAAAATTGCAGGCAGAACAAAAAGTCCCATCAAAGACATTGAATAGAATAATGTATGCTTTTCTGAAACGATTCAAGAAAATGAAATTTTTACTAATTCCGATTACAGATCTTTTGAACTGAATTTCTTTGTATAATTGCATTTAGTAGCTAATTTACTCTGGTTTAGCTTAAGAGAAGAGGAAAGATTTCTGAGATTTAAAATAAAATTAGTATAACATTGTTACTAGGATATTGTGTTAGTTATATTTGAAGTGTTTTGTTGTATTAAAAATAATGATTTTTCATGTAACAAAATAATTTTGATGATTGAATTTTTTGTTTTTAAATGACAATATTTTTTGGGCTTGAAAATTCACAAGAATTTTATTATTGAATAATAATCTTACATTAATTTAAGTCTTATTAATACAACTTAGCTTATTAGCTAATTTAAATATTTGTGAGCCACCCATCTTAGGAGCATTTTCTCACTAACCTCTCATTAACCTTTTATTACTCTAAAATACCCAAATCATTGAACCACGTTGCTTTAAACTTAAAGATATTATTATTTGTGACAATTCAACTTTTTAAATTTTCATCCATAGACTAGGTTTTGACAATTTTGTTTCCTTGGGTTTGATGTGATTGTAGAGTCCTTTGTTTCAAACTAGGGGAAATTGAAAGTCATGTGTGAGTCTTGTGGTAGAGTATTATTGATTTGTTTTTGCAATGAAAAAGTCACCCTTCATTGGGCCCCCTTTCATTGACTACATTATCAACTAGCTATGAGTTTAGAGAAGTAGAAACCCTTTCCTTAAAGTTGAGTGACCAACCAAACTAAAATGTAATATTGGGAACCATAATTAGGACTAATTGTAAACAAAGGGTTTGAACAACACTAGGGTTTTTGTATAGCATGTAATGTTGGGAACCATGAGGAGGATCAATTGTAAACAAATGATTCATAGAACACCAGGGTTTGTGTAGGGAACTACTTTTTTACTCAAAATAAATAGGAAAATATTCAATGTATACAAGATCCATACATACTTGTTGATTTTACTCTATAAAAGTATAATTTTGTTCTAGGTGAAAGGTGAAACCCTTGTATTCAAGATCCACATAAACAGCCTAGTTTCTTCATTTTTAGTGATAAAGTATTCAAATTATGGGTTAGTCAAAGATGCATAATCCTACAAACAAATGTTTTCTTTTGCATGCATAGCAAGTACCAAATTTGGAGTTCATTTAATCTTAACGAGGAAAGCATGTTCATCACCTAACTTTAGACCCTCAAAATTTGATAAAATACATTGACTTCTTGTATAGAACACTTCATCTCTAGAAGGGAAAGAGATTGAGAACCTTGAATATGATGAAATTATCCAAATTTTTCACAATAAGGGGCTCTAGAGAACTCCTTGAATTCAAAGGAAGAGGAGAAAGAGTAGTTGGATTCATATTCAAATTTGTATACAAACAAGACATGCAATAATCACCACTTGGTTACTAATATTTCTTTTTCACAACTGACACTAACTTAAATGACGAACTGTCCTCCAACTAAATTAGAAATGTCAACTTCATATCTTTGCAAACTAGAGTTGTGGCAACAACTCTATGCTAAAAATCATATACTCACACTAGAACATGGAAAGCTCCTAATGTTGAGGATGGGTGAATCAGTATATATTAAAACTTAACCATTCCCATTTGCAGATTAAACATCGCATCAAAAAACCTGAGTGAAGAGAAGAAAATAAAATATGCACCACACAAGGACACCAAGATTTTTACTTGGAAAACCCAATGAGATAAAAACCATGATGAGAGTTAACTCACAATATATGAAGCTTCTTGCTTACAAAAATGTTGTTTAAGGCTCACTACCTATGGACTTGCAGACTAAGCATACAACCTTAGGGCAAGATACAAGAACCTAGTGAGACACACTATCTCAAAGCAAGATACATGAAAATTATAATGAGAAATATGAATATGAACCGCTTTAAAGAAGCATCCAACATATGATGATGTTGCAGTCCCTTTTTCACATAATTAATCCTTCACGCTATCTTCACACACTTCATCTTCAACATAATGCTCAGTCTCTATTCATCATTCCTCTATTACTTCACAAATTATTTTTATCTTCTATAAATATACTCCACAACAACTCAAAACCCCAACTAGCTTGGCTCGAAGATGACCTTTAGAAGAAACACATGATACTACATAGGTCAGATCAATCGTATACATTATGAAGAGAAAAAGATTTGTGGAACAACACATGGTATAGTAGGAAAAAAAACCATCTCAATGCATACTCCAAAGCAAGATTAATTAATCAGGACCAACCATGGATGAAGGAAACAACCATGTCGGCCCAAACAACGACAAGACCACCAAAACTACCAACTATTCAACTTTGCACCATAGGGGAGAAACCAAAAACATCATGTGAACCAAGATGCAAGCATTTTAGTTTATGAACAATATATCTTCAACCTTTTCTTGAAGTTTTTGATCATCATATGCTGGCGCAACTAAAGAAACCCACTAAATATACAAGAACAGAGTATTCTAGACAAGCTATAGCAAACTGTCATTTGAGAAATGATCTTGCAGACTAGCAAAACACTAGATATTGAAAATTAGTGTGTACTTAACATTATTGATCATTTCTTCAAATCTATGAGGCCATTACTTCACTTCTAGAGGAATGCAAAGCATCCCAACATGCCTTTACCAATAATTTTCTCTGCCAAAGCACAGACCGGAACACTGTCAATTATAACTTTCACAGTGTAAGGTGTAATGACTTCTTGAATATAACACCTTAACATCTTGATCATCTTATCTTCTAAACCACAAGATGAAAACTTTCTCTACGGAGGGATGTGGACCACATTATCATGACTATGTCATAGAGTATACATTGTAAATGCCTAAGCAAAAATTTTGCAACTTATCTTCATGTGTGATACACCAAACTGGTAAGATATCAATGTAGGTATGTTGGAAACATATTGGAGCAAGTGTACCCACCTCCATATCACACTTAGACATCAAGCTAATCACTACTCTTCAAATACTACATTTCTAACTATATCAATAGATAACTCTACACATCAACTAACACCGAAGTATTAGACAAACCTCAGCACGCACACTTGACATTAACAACACATCTTGAGTTGACATCAATGACAACACATATTTCCAACAATCTCCCCCTTTTTCATTGGTGGCAACACATTTATCTACAATTCTTCTCTCCACCTTTAACATCAAGGGCAAAGGGCATGATATCTTGTATTTGTAATAGCCCAAAATTTATATAAACTCCCCCTTACTATATGACCTTTATAAAAAATACTCCCCCTAAGACGGAGATGCTTCAAAAATAGATGCTATGTATAGAAATATTTTCAACAAAAAGATACTGCAATCCTCCACAAAACTTATACAAAGACAAAATCATCTTAATTATACCTTTGCAACCTCTTTAGAAGGTAGAATATTTTTGTGAATTATTGCAACCCAATCTACTTTTTCTAAGGTGAGAATATGATTTTGACATTAAAATTTCATGCATAAATCCTCAACCTCATCTATATTGCTAGGAGCCTTCATTTTCTAGTCTGCCTACTCTACTTTGTCCAACAACCCAGATAATGATGCAAGCCACACATTATTTGCTTCTATTAACAAGTTGAATTGTTTCTTTAACTGCTCTTAGGTCCAAAAGCAATGTCAAATGCAAATGAATATTTTCTATTTGTGCTCTGGTTGATCCATCCTTATCTTTAGATAAATCATTCACTCCAACCATTTGCGTGATAGGTGACTCAATGGATTCAATCCAGTCTTTGATGTTTCTGGTAGAATTAGGCCATTTCAAACAAAATTGATACAAAGATGCAACTTCATTAATATATTCGTTAAACATTTTTAGATTCTCATGTAAATTATTATATGCACTATCACACCAGTTAGATGCATCAACCATTCTTTTACCATTTATCTTTCTTAAGGCCTCTTTTTTTTCCTTTTGCTTCATGTGAGATGAATTATCCTTGAAAGAATCCATTAAAAGATTCAAATTTTGTTTTGAATCAAGGAATCAATGTTTACCTTAGGTAAACCTTCCCAAATGACCTTCACCACATCATCAATCAAACCTTTTTTATTCACATGTTCTTGTATAATTTCCTTTATTTCATAAGCATGAAAAATATCACCAAGTTGTAACTTATGGAGGGGAGAAATAATTGAAAATTCAACTCTTCCCTCATGAGTAGGAATTTGTAAGAGTTGGGGTGTCACCATAGGTTGAAACTGCATCTGCATCCCTAGCAGGTCCTTAAAGGAATCTGATGAAGAAGAACCTTGACCTACAAAAGAATCTTGCTTCTCATATGCCTTCTCTTTTGCATCCTAAACTATCTCAAGATTGTCTTATGTTGTCTTCTCATTATTCCCTGAGTTCTCCAGAGGGACACCAACTTTATCTTGATTTTCTACACCTTGTGTATTAGTATTCACCGAAGGACTAGTCTACTCATTTTTCTTTACATCACCATTAGTCACATTGCCTTAAAACACTGATAGATTTGTATCTTGAGTAGAGACATTAGGTATATCCTCCAGGATAATGTCATCCAAAGGAACTTGATCCATAGAAGTCACCACAATCATCTTCATTTCTTGAAGGATCTTGGTTTTCTTTTCATTTGACTCTCTCTTCTTCATTTCATATCTCCATACCAAAGACTGATTGTACTTCATGCACACCAAAGATGGCTTCTCCTTTTTGCAATATGGAGGGTCCTTGTACTTTTTCCTGACAAGATATGTTTTTCACATTTGTGTTTTCTAGATTAGGTACTTGTGGATCAACATCAACTTCACTGTGCAAAGCATTGATGATTTTCTTTGTGGCCTCTTCAATCTCATTCTAAATCTTCCTTTTGAAATTTTCATCCAAGCTCATCAACAAATCTATTCTCCTTTTAGTGTGGAGCTCCTTGGCTTGTCTTTGGATAATATTTTCTTTTTCTTCTTAGGAGACTAAGATTCCAAATTTGTCTATTGCTTTCTATTTCATTTCTTCATCAACCTTGATAGCTTCTTCTCTTCTCTATCTTAAAGCATCTACAAGGCTATCTGGAGCTTTTTCAACAATGTTACTGAAAGGAATATTCTGCATGAGCATACATTCAATGACAACCTTCTCAATTGTCTTCGTGTCTTTTGAAGGGACATCTGGATGTAGCTCCATTATACTATCTAGTAGGCTATATTCAACAATTCCATTTAGGATGGCCCCAAAATCAAGGGGTTCATGTGTAATCGGAGGTGTTTGCTCAACTTATTTTGCAATCTCCTTTGCTTTCTTCTTTTGCAAGGATATATCTTCTTTCTCAACCTCTTCAACATCACTTGATTCTTCCTCATTTGTCTTTTCTACCTTTTCATTTCTTTTAGGCCTAGCATGCCCAACTTTAGTGGTCTTTTTCTTCAGAGAGATTGTAGATGTTGCCTTTAATTTACTACCAATTGTTTCATTAGAATCAAAGGGTTGTAGAGCAGATGCAGTAGCAGGAGAGGATCTATTGGATCTCCTTAGACCTTGACTAGCTTCTAGAGGAACATATTTGGAAATGGAAACCTCCTGTTGAATGAACAAGACAACTAAGAGAGGGGGTGAATCATTTGTATCCAATTAAAACATCAAAACCCTTAACAGTAATCAAATTTGCATGCATTCATTAAACCCTTAATCCATTATAATGTGTAAACATGAAATGCAAATTAAAAAAACTAAAACAAAAAAACCATACACAAGAGAACACCAAATTTACATAGAAAACCCTAGGAGGGAAAAATCGTGGTGAGGATTAGCTCACAATATAAGTAATTGCAAAATCAATACAAAGAGGCTCACTTCCAAAATAGGACACACTTTCCAAAAAGGCTCACTATCGGAATAGAAAGAAGAAATAAGATAGAATGTTACACAAAGAACATGATCTCAATGTAAAGAGAATCCACCACAATATCTCCAACCACACTCGCAACATCCAAGAGATCAAGATACCTTCAACTTACTGCATTCATCAATCTTGCATTATATCTCACACTGCATTTTGCATCTATGCACTTAATTTCGCATCACAACACTCAACTCTATTCCACACTTCATCTTGCATCAACTCACCTTGCATTTTTACCATCCACAACTTGAAAAGCATCTTCAAGTCGGCTACACAAACCTTACACTTTACAAATTCAAAAATAGGTCGGAACTAAACATTCCCATGGTGGATAGGAATGAAAGTGAACCAATACAAAACTTAATTGGGACTCAAATCAATACTCACATGCCATGCTATAGCTTCATCAATACTTAATCATCTTTGAATATAGTGTAAACACCAGATCGGTCATTACCCATGCAAACACCACTAAACTTTGAAGTACACGCTTCCTCAAATCCAAGGATGACATGAGAACTACACACCATGCCTCTAGAAAATATAGAATAATCCACAAACCACCTAAGATCCAAAAAATTCTTTGCACCAACTCACACCTTCAAAATGTACAAGCCCAATACACTCAAACTACACTGCCAAACACTATAACTCTAAAAACCATCTTCCAAAGCATAAAACCTTGAATCCTCTTGACATAGGAAAGAGACTAACACCATCAACATACCTTCACAATAGAAAACCCTGAAGCACAACTGCAGAGAAACACAAAGCAAGAAAATTTCTCCCAAACACCTCTGCAAGCAGTACTACAAATCCAGTTCACACACTAGTGAATGGGAGTACATACCAGTTTGGATTCCTGCATTCCAAAATTATTCAACATTTCTTTAACATATTTTTATTGTGAAATGAATGTCTTTACTTGTTTGATTGATTTGTAGCCCAAGGAAGAAATTCATCTCCCCAAACATAGACATTTCAAACTCTTTTTGCATCTCTTCTACAAATTTCGTTCACATAGCTTCATTGCATCCAAAAATTATGTCATCAACATACACAACTACTATCAAGGTTCAATCTTTCTCAACCTTAAAGTAAAGATTACTATCTATGGTACCTTTATTGAATTCTTGTTGTATCAAATATTTGTCCAACCTTGCATACCAAGCTCTAGGAGCTTGCTTCAATCCATACAATTCCTTATTCAATTTGCAAACCATATTAGGTTTATCTGATAACTAAAATCCTTCTGATTGTTCCATGTATACTTCTTCTTCCAACTCTCCATTCAAGAAAGAAAACTTCACATCCATTTGATAAACTTTAAAATCCTTATGTGTTGCAAATGCTAGAAACATCTTGATTGCTTCCATTCTAGCCACCGGAGCAATCGTCTCCTCAAATTCTATTCCTTAAACTTGTGCATAGCCCTTATACACAATCCTTGCCTTGTTTCTTACCACTTCTTCATTCTCATTCAACTTGCTTCTGAATACCCACTTGCTCACAATATGTTTTTATTTCTCGTGCCCAGGAAAGTTCCCAAGTCCGATTCTTCTCAACTGCAGATAAGTTCTTCTTCCATTTCCTTCATATATCCAATATTCATCTTTGCATGCTGCCACTCACTATTTTACGCTCAACTTTGGTAAAAGTAAACACAGATTTTAATTCTACTTTTAGTAGCTCTTCTTGTCAACACACCTTTATTTTTATTCCAATGATCCGTTTCTTCGTAATGATTTCTATGACATACTTAGGGTCTTGGGGGCTTTTTTTGAAGCTTCTTCCTCTTTCATTTTGTACATCCTTTTTCCTTAGATTTTCCTTCTTTCTACTCCTCCTCATAGTTTCATTCAGATCCATCTATTACCATTGAATTCCTCAATTCTTCATCATCCTTGACACTTGCACTTTCAATAATCTTTCTCAATATTTTATTGTAACATTTGTAAGCTTTGATTTTAGTAGAACATACAAGGAAGATAATTTTCATCATACCTTGCATCAAACTTTCTTATGTTTTCATCATCTCTTCTAATATAGAATTTGCTTCCAAACACTCTAATGTACTTGACAGAAGGAATTCTTCAATACCATAGCTCATAGGGAGTCTTTGTGTTGTTAGCTTTTGCTTGAACTCTAATAAGTATGTAAATAGTAGTATGTATTGCTTCTTTCTAGTATACTTTCAGTAGGTTAGCCTCTTTCATAATAGTCCTTGCAACCTCTTGAATAGTCATGTTTTTCCTTTCAACCACTCCATTTTGCTAAGGAGTCCTAGGGATAGACAAGTGCTCTTTATGCCATGATTCTCGCAAAACATGTTAAATTCATTGGAGGTGAACTCTCCACCTCTTTCAAATCTCAAACATTTGATCTTTTTATCCATTTCATTTTCAACCATAACTTTTAAATGCTTTCAATCTATCTGGTACAAATTTCTCTAAGAAAAGTAACCCATATCCTTCTAGAATAGTCATCAATCAAAATCATGAAATTCCTATCACCTTGAATAATTCTCACACTTGTAGCACCACAAATATCTGTATGTACTAATTCTAGTAGTCTTGTAGCAAATTGTTCCTTTCCTTTGAAACTACTTGTTTGTTTTCTCTGATTGATAATTATTCTCATGAATCTTAGTCTTATCTAATTTGACACACTCCACACTATTATAAAACAGTGACATCACTCTTAAGTTGGTAGATATTTCTATTTGTCCTCTTTCCAGTAGCAATCACAGTTCTAGAACCTTTTCTGATCTCAAATCCATTATTTTGAAACATAAGACTACATACTTTGCCACACATTTGTCCAAAACTCAAGAGGTTATGCTTTAAACCTTTAACATAGTAAACATCTTCAATATTATGTTTTCCATCAAAACTTATTGAACCTATTCCACAAATCTTAGCACCTAAATCATCTCCAAATTTAACAAGTCCTCCATCATATTTTTAAATCTTAACAAACTTGCTCTTGTCTCCAATCATATGATTTGAGAAACCACTATCAATAACCCAATAGTTCTTATCCTATCTAACATGAAAAGAAGATACCAAGGTACCTCCAGTCTTATCCTTTTTCTTTGGAGCACTTTCCTTCACACAACTTTTAGAGTTAGTAGAAACATATTCATCTTTTAAATCCAAGAACAAACATTCATTATCATCATCTCCATAATTAGATTCACCATCATAAATACCAGCATCTTATCTAACATAATAGTTTTTCTTGATCATCTTTCCTTTTTTTTCCTTGTTCCTACTATTCACAACTCTGTTTAAATCTTGAAGTATAGTGACCTATTTTTCCACAACTAAAACATTTGAAAGTTAATTTACCTTTGTATTTACCAGTTCCCTTTTTCATCCTTCTTACAAAGTTAGCTTCTACATCATCAAGATCATCTCCATCTAAATCTTCAACTTTTTCTGATTTTCCAGCCTTCAAAGCAGTCCCCACTTTTTCACCTTTATTTGGACCATTTTTTCTCATTTCAAATATAGTTAGTGTGCCATACAACTAATCTCTAGTGTACGTATTAAAATTTTCAACTTCCTTAATAGAAGAAACATTTTCACCATAAGAATCAAGAAGCATTCTAAGAATTTTCTTTACCACTTTAGGTTCTTTGACTTTTGCACCAAGACCTCTCATTGCTCTAACAAGTTCATCAACCCTTTGCATGTAACTTGTAATTGTTTCATCTCCATACATTCGCGAGTTCTCAAATTATGTCTTTAGATTCTACATCTTAGCTTGTTTAACCTTATCTTCTCCTTCATACATAATTTCTAGCTTATCCCAAACTTCTTTAGCAATTTTCAAATCCATTACTTTCACTAATTCAATATTTGCAAGACTACTCAAAAGAACAAACCTTTCTTTACCATTGATTTCATAGGCCTCGATTTCATCACTTGTGCTTGGTCCATTTGTAGTTGTAGAGTATGTAATCTTCATTGCTTGTGCAACATCAAATCCAAGGTAAACTATATAGCCTTCCATCTTAGCCTTCTAGAATGCATAGTTTGTGCCATCAAACATAGGGATATCCTTCTTGTTTTCCATCCCAAATCTACCTCAAGTGATCAATATTTCCTCCAAGGAAACTCGCTCTGATATCAATTGTTTAATGAACAAGAAAACTAAGAGGGGGGGTGAATCAGTTATATCCAATTAAAACATCAAAACCCTCAATAATAATTAGATCCACATGCATTCATTAAACCCTTAATATTTTATAATGTATAAACATGAAATATAGAAAATAGAAACTAAAACAACAACACCATAAACAAGAGAACACCAAATTTACGTGGAAAACCCTAGGAGGGAAAAACCACGATGAGGATTATCTCACAATATAAGTAATTGCAAAACTGGCATAAAGAGGCTCACTGCCAAAAGAGGACACACTACCTAGAAAGGCTCACAGCCTATTCTCATTGTCGAAATAGAAAGAAGAAAGAAGATAGAATGTTACAAAAATAACACAATCTCAATGCGATAGAGATTCCACCGCAATATCTCCAACCACACTTGTAACATTTGAGAGATCAAGATACCTTTAGCTCACTGCATTCAACAACCTTTCATTATAGATCACACTGCATTTCACATATCTACACTTAATTTCGCATCACAACACTCAACTCTATTCCACACTTCACCTTGCATCAACTCACCTTGCATTTATACCATCCACAACTTGAAAATCATCTTCAAGTCGGCTACACACACCTTACACTTTACAAATTCAAAAATAGGTCAGCACTAAACATTCCCATGGTGGATAGGAATGAAATTGGACCAATACAAAACTTAATTGGCACACAAATCAACACTCACATGCCATGCTACTTCATCAATACTTAATCATCTTCGAATGTAGTGTAAACACTAATTCGGTCATTACCCATGCAAACACCATTAAACTTTGAAGTACACACTTCCTCAAATCCAAGGAAAAAATGAGAACTACACACCATGCTTCTAAACAATCTAGAATAATCCACAAACCACCTGAGATCCAACAAATAATTTGCACCAACTCACACCTTCAGAATGTACAATCCCAGTACACTCAAACTACACTACCAAACACTGTAAGTCTAAAAACCATCTTCCGAAGCATAAAACCTTGAATCCTCTTGACACAGGAAAGAGACTAACACCATCAACATACCTTCAGAACTATAATTCCTAAAGAAAAACTATAGAGAAAAGTGGAGCAAGAACATTTCTCCCAAACACCTCTATAAGCAGTATTGCAAATCTAGTTCACACACTAGTGAACATAACTTCTTCTGCACATTGATCCAAAAGCCCAAATTATACATATAGAAACTTTGAACACCTCTAACCAACATATTCAAACCACACAAGTAGATATTCAACCCAAAATAAATGCGAAGAAAAACCAAAACACCTCTACAACACCTTGTTTCCTCTTTATCAATTTTCTCAATATCCTCAGCATCTTTATCACTACCACAACCAGAATCAGAAGATTATCAAAGCAACACTAGAGGTTAACACCAGTAGCTTAACTGATGACAACATAATGCAACTAATCAAAGCAACAATCTCTCTCAACCACTATTCAGTTGACACCAATGACAACACAAGCTTTTTGACATCAATGACAACACCTTCATTCTTGCAACACTTTCGTGGGGATATCAGATGTAGTCTTTGAAGAAGTACCCAATATCTTGTGAAGCTCATATTTGTCTTTTATCTTTGAATACCAAAGAGAACCTATCTCCTTAAGCACTCTTTCCACTTTCTTTTCATTGGCTTCGTCTCTATGGTTCTAGTATATTTCATCCATAATTTCTCTATATGTATAAAAAAAAATTACTTTGGGGTCCTTAGGTTTTGATAGTAGAATACTTATATAACCTTGTACAAATTCATTCTCAACCTCATAAGGCAGGTCAGATATCCATGAGGTTCTGAGATCCATTGCTTCCATGAAATAGTGATTCTTGCTCACCATAGAAGTTGCCTCATCTCATAATTTTGGACCAAACTAGATGGTATCCTATATCTTCTCTGCATCTCATTTTCCAAATTCTTAAAAAATCCCTAATAAAAACTATTCATATGTTGTTTAATTTGTGCTGCTATTGGAGTGAATTTGTCCCAAATATTACCCTTAAAAATAGGTAACTCATTCAAAAAGAAGAAATTAAGGCATATAATCAAAGAACCAAACCTAAAATTATAATTGGTTTTTTTTGTTCTCCTCGCGTTCTCTATTAGTTGCTCTCTTAACAGTTCACATAGATCAAAGTTGGTACCTTTTTTTACCATTTGAAGTGTTATGTGAATTGCAATGGAGGTGGAAAATCCTTCTTTGTTTGTGAAGTAAATCTTATATGAAATCCCCATTGATGCATACTATACACCAAGATTAATGGTATCTTTAATTGTTATGGTTCTCTTATCAAATTTAGCATTGGTGAGCTCCATAACTATTTTATTCTTTACAAATTTGAGTACCAATACTGGTCTAGAGATGCAAAGACCAATAACTTCCCTAATAGCATCCTTTGTGATCATGTAGGGTTTTTCTAGCCAAATGAAATGATCATGAATGTGGCTCAAGATAATTCTCACCCATTCTTTATTTTCGTAGAATTCTAGAAATCCTTTCAAAATTTCCAATCCTTTCGCAACATTTTTTGCATATTTTGGCTTGTATACTCCATTCTTGTTTAGCAGCTCATGATGGACCACTTCAAAAGAAGAGATATCATTAATCTCATTCAACTAGGTATGGATGTAAATCCTTACATCTTTGCAGTACACAACACCCACTAGAACTTTTGAAAATGTGTCATCTTTATCCACCTCCATAGCTTTGAATGGAAACTTCTTGTATTTGGGCCTTGGCTTCTTAGCAACATTAATGGAATTTGGTGTAGCCATGATAAAACTTTTTGAATACTAGGGTTTTACAAGCAAACCCATAGAAAAACCTATGAATACTATTATTAGGGTTTACACACAACTTGTTGGAAACCTTCTTCACTTCCTTAGCTCATGCACACACTTGATATAGTTTAAATGGAATCAATTTTGACCAAATAGGAACTAAATATGCTTCACATAAACCCTAGTCACTCCACATTAAGTGTATTTATTAGTTTTTTGCATTAGCAGATTTTTATTGTTTGTGATATCACAAAGATCCATAAACATTCAACAACCTTCCACAAAGAGAGTATTTAATCTGGAACCTTGAGAAAACATATTCATGTTACTAATAACCATTATGCTGAAGACTTTAACATTTTATGCTTTTCAAGGGTTTGATAAGATTTGCAATTGCAGCTCCCCTAAGCCAATACGTTCTTTTCAGTTACTGAAGGATCCATCTGCATTGACTAAGGTACAGATTCATTCTTTTTTTCACTTTCTTCCTTCTTCTATAATACCTATTCATTTACTTCTTTTTCTAATCAATTTCAATCTTCTTTTACGGAGTAGAATATCTTACATTCTTTCCTTTGCAGAACCTTGCAATGTGTCCTGGTTTATTGCAATTGTAGCAAGTAATACTAGCTTGTGAGCATAATTACTTCTTCTCACATTGGATCTACAACCAACACCCTAGGACCAAATTTTTTGCATGTGTAGTAGTAACCATAGAAGGATTGAGAAGTCATAGCATTAGTACTCCTTATCATTTTACTTCTGCATTCATTAGCCTTATGACCAAATTTATTGCAAGAATAGCACTGACCATGAAATAATTGAGAGTTCATAGCATTGTACCTTGGAGGCCTAAATGAATTTTGGATCATCTTTCTTCTACATTCAACTGCCTTATGACCAAAATTATTACAAGCATAGAAGTTACCATTGAACCTGATAGGAGTGGATTGATTAGGGCCAGGATTTCTAAAGTTCCTTTTCTTGTTCTGGACAAGAATTAATCCTCCTTTGTTGTTTTCTTGAATTTTTCTTTGCATCTCTAGAGAATGTCTCCTCCCTTGTTGTAGGCATTCCTTCTACTTTGAAGTTATCATATAGGTTTTCAAATGCATTGTTCATAGGACTTTTCCCTTTTTCAAAACCAAGTTCATATTTCTCTTTAGATGGATTTTGAGGGTTAATAAACTCATCAAGAATTACAGAACCTCCTCACAGTTTTAGACCCTTGTCAATTTTCTCTTTTTTTCAAGTTCTTTATTTAGAGATACAATCTCTTCCTCAAGTTTTGAGCATTCAACATTTTTATCATTGAGTTTAGTATTCAAATAGTCTTCAATCCTCTTTCCTTCTTCAACTTTAACTTTCAAATCAGATATCACAACTTTTGCCTCCTTGAATTTAATTTCACATCCATTTCCTCCTATTTGGGCTTTTAGTTTTCCAATTTCTTCTTTTGATTCTTTAGTTTTCCTTGAATTTGATAGTTGACTCTTTTGATTTTTCAAGCATGCACTCATTTTTGATATTTTGTAGTCTTGTTTTATCTAGATCTTCAAGAGAAGACTGGAGTTTTCCTTCAAAATCTACTTTACAATCATCTGGATTGATGTCCCAACCTTCAGGTTCCATTCACTCCAAGTCCGGTTCTAGAATAAACACATCATTGATCTTTGATACTGACCCCATGTGTTCAATAATAGGATCAACCTCAGTTTTTAAGCTTCTCAAAGGCACTTGGCTCCAATACCAATTGTTGAACACACTGCAGTGCTAAGAGGGGGGGCGTGAATCAACATATATTAAAACTTAACCATTCTTATTTATCTATTAAACATCACATCACAAAACCTGAATGGAGATTAGAAAAGAAAATATGCACCACACAAAGACACCAATATTTTTATGTGGAAAACCCAATGAGGGAAAACCACGATGAGAGTTAACACAATAAATGAAGCTTACTTCTTACAAAGATTACAATGTTGTTTAAGGCTCGTTTCCTATGGACTTGCAGACTAAGGCATACAACCTTAGGGAAAGATACAAGGACTTGATGAGACACACTATCTCAGAGCAAGATACATGAAAATTATAACGAGAAATATGAATATGAACTACTATAAAGAAGCATCCAACATATGTTGATGTTGCAGTCCCTTTTTGGCACAATTAATCCTTCACACTAACTTTGCACACTTCATCTTCAACATATTGCTCATTCTCTATTCATCATTCCTCTATTACTTCACAAATTATTTTTCTCTTCTATAAGTATACTCTGCAACAACTTAAAACCCCAATTAGGTTGGCTCCAAGAAGACCTTCAAATGAAACTCATGATACTAGACATAGGTCGGCCCAACCATATTCATTATGAAGAGAAAGAGAGTTGCAGAACAACACACAACATAGAATGAGCTAAAACCATCTCAACACACCCTCCAAGGGAAGATTAATTAATCAAGACCAATCATAGATGAAGGAAACAATCATGTCGGCCCAAACAATGACGACACCACCAAAACTGCCAACTATTCAAATTTGCACCACTGGGTAGAAACCAAAAAGATCATGCAGACCAAGATGCAAGCATTGTAGTTCATGCACAATATCTCTTCAACCTTTTCCTAAAGTGTTTAATCATCATATGTTGGTTGTGCAACTGAAGAAACCCACTTATAAAGGAACAAAGCATTCCAGACAAACTATAGCAAACTGTCATTTGAAAATTGATCTTGCAGACCACCAAAACACCAAATACTACAAATTAGTGTGCATTTAACATTATTGATCACGTATTCAAAACTACAAGGTCATCATTTCACTTCTGGAGGAATAAGGAGCATCCCAACATGCCTTTACCAATATTTTTATCTGCCATAGCACATATCAGAGCACTGTCACTTATAAATTTCACAGTGTAAGGTTAATGACTTGACTTCTTGAGTATAACACCTTCACATCTTGATAATCTTATATTCTAAACCACAAGAAAAAAACTTACTCTACTGAGGGATGCAAACCACATTACCATGACCTTGTCATAGCCTTAGAAAAAAAATTGCAACTTATCTTCATGTGTGGTACACCAAAATGGTAAGATATTAATGTAGGCATGTTGGAAACATATTGGATCATGTGTACCCACCTTTGCATCACACTTAGACACCAAATTTATCACCACTCTTCAAATACTACATTGTTGATTATATTAATAGATATCTTTGAACATCAACTAAGACCAAATTATTATACAAACCTCAACACACACACTTGACATAAATGACAACACATCTTGATTTGACATCAATGACAACACATCTTGCCAACAAATGTTAGAGATATTCATAGATTCCAACCTAAAACTTGAGGGTTCATTCATAACGTCCCTTCCTACATATCCCTTTTGGAAATTAGAGGCTATATAGCTTCTACACCAATAATAGAGAAATTACATCTTCACATCTAGGATGAAATATTTTACCTCATTTTTAAATTGCCACTATTCAATGAGCTTATTATTTTAATTTAATCCAATAACAATAGAATGATATCAAACACATTCCAATCAAGTTTTGGTTCAATACCAACATTAGTGTATGAACACAAACAAAACCATACAAGGACCATATGTTCAACACCACACATTCTCACAGTGATTAGCTCAAGCATACATCATCTATACACAACATGGATAGCTCCCACTTATGTCAGACACATGTAGGTGATTATCTCTTATACACTTTATAGGTACACATGGGATAAGCTCAAATATATGTCTCCTATAAACATGGTGGATAGATCATACACACACAAGTACCAACAATGACTAGTTTAGGCATATGTCACATATACACCATGTGAATAATTCACACTTACATCACCTATACACAATGTGATAACTTGTACATGAATCTCATATACATAGTGTGACTAGATCAAGAACATAACACATATGCATAATGTGAATAACTTAACAACCTAACAAATAAACATAGTGACCAACTAACAAAAAAAGTAGTTGTAACCTTACTGCAAGAATATTTTTCTTCTCTTGGTTTACTAAGACATAAGCTTGTAAGTACATCCTATCCATAAAATGAATATAAGTGCTTCACATACTACACCATGGGTCCTATCCTTTTTCTAAATCCATCACCACCTACTTCAACAAGAAAGCATCCCATACTACTTGTTTTCATCATTGGAAAATGCATAAGTATAACAACATGCATAAAACTTAAGGTCATTTTTAGACAAGTGCATAGAGACCAACTAGAAATAGGAAGTTATATGACAATACTACATGCATCTTCCCATTTCCTAGTTCACTAACACCTACCATTTAAGCGCATCCTAACCAGAAAAAGGAATTCCAATGCATCCTATATTACAACACGGGTCCCATCCTTTTCTCTAGTCCTTTACACCAAATTTAATGGTAGGAAAACATCCCATACTACCTGCAATAGTCATTGGATAAGGTGTACATGTAACAACACACATCACACAATGTCATTGATAATATTTTCATAGCCTACTAAACCTTTTGAGTTGGTGGATCTTGACATATATCACCTCCATGCCATTGGAAAAAATTGGTCCAAACTCATAGAGGGTAGCTCCTGACATTTATCACTTGCATAGAAATGATGAGATGAATAATCCCTATGATACAATGGGTAACTCCTATCATCTATCACCTTTGTGCTACTAGTGATAGTTGACTAAACACTAAGTTATGAATATTAGCTCATGATATATATCACCAATATGATACTATTAATAGCTAGCTAAAACACATTCACATCACATCATGGATAACCCTTGGTATCTTTGTGTCATTGGTGAAATCTAGCTAATACTTAAGATACAATAAATAACACCTAGCATCCATCACCTACACAATATTGGTGATAGATAACTATCCACACTAATATCATATTTGGTTCTAAAATTTTGGGTCATCTTATATCCAAGTGCACATAATCCAAATATCACAAGGATTCACAAATAGTGCTCAACTTGACATAGTTATATACCACATAAATTTATACACAATGTCCTATAGGTGGAGATTAAATTAATGACACACAAGTGACACATTGATCCCCATGTGGATTTTCCTTTATTCAAAATATATGTAAAAAATACCAACATATAAAGCAATCAAGGGCTATTCACCTCATTTAATTATTATTCAGAAACACACTATTTATTAAACATAAATTATCTCACAATAGTAATATAAAATAATATCTTAATTTTGAGTAATTAAATTTTTTGTATAACACGAATCAGAAATCTTAGTATACTAGATTATCCACCCAATAGATATAAAAGTAAAACACCATACCATATTTGGTAATACTTACTACTAGTTACCAACATTTGGCCAAGGCAATCAAAGGAATTTCATCCTAAACTCAATACAAATTCATGTATAGATTTAGAGAAAGTAGACCGCCCATAATTGGTAAGTGTTAGAAAATGTGATGTTAGTGTATTTTCATTGATGTCGACTTATGTTACTACCACATGCACTTATATTGTTCTTGTTGAAGAATTGTGATTTATGGGCTATAATGTGGAAATTGGTACATAGTTGTACTTTATCTTCTAAAGTTTATGTTTAATGTCAAAGTAATTTGAGTGATGTTTCTGATGAGATTCTTCACATGAGATATGAAGATAAATGCATGTCTCCATATAGTCAAAGGCACATATATTGGCACCTCTAGAGCTCTGTCAAATGCTTTGTGTTTCTCCATAGATGAAGATTTGGTCTTGCAGTTCAAAGGGTAGCTTTACACAGCGATGAGACATGCATGTTTCAAGTTTTTATGCATAATTTTTACCACAGAGTGTTTCGGTGTTAATAGAGTAAGCACGTGTAAAGTTCATGTGAATGATTTCTAAGGAAGAACTCAATGTCTTTGGACTTCACCGCATCATATTTTTTTGCATTGTAGTTTTGGATTTATTATTCTGAAGGTTATGTGTATGCCTAGTCCATGTTTCACATGTTTTGGTGCACCATCAGTGTTTCTGTGGATAATAGTGTGTTTTCTATGTTCTAACAACCTGGTAGGTTGATCTCTTGGTGTTCAAATAACTTGTGTCTACAAGTACTTGCTCAAATTTGTGTAAACATGTTATGGGATGCATGGTGGAGTCTCATGGTGTTCTATGAATAATTTGCAAGCTAGTATGTGATCCTCCCCTATATAGCAGTATGCCTAGAGTCAACGTTTTTGGGTATGTAGTGTTTGCACCAAGAGAAAATGATTTGAAATGACAAAAAGAGTGTAGAGAAGTGTTGTTACAAACCATATTAGTATGTTGGAGTGTTCCACACAAAGTTTCTTGGTCTCTTTGGTACCGCCTTGGTCTAGAGTTGATGCATGACAGTTTACATGCTAGCTGAGCCAACTTGACAGGTTGTGTTGCTTGTGCCAAGTGTTTGGATATGTGTCCTAATTTTGAAAATGTGTTCTATGGAGAATAGGTCCTAAATATATTTTATCTTGAATTGCATGATATTTACTTCTACTACAAATGTTTTTGAATCTGACTTCTTGTGACCTATGTATATCTCATATTGCATGTTTATAGCCAACAAAGAGAAACCT
This sequence comes from Sequoia sempervirens, assembly GCA_007258455.2. NCBI lineage: Eukaryota > Viridiplantae > Streptophyta > Pinopsida > Cupressales > Cupressaceae > Sequoia > Sequoia sempervirens. Next base: position 1,059 of record VDFB02345823.1, on the reverse strand, counting down.
TTTGAATTTTGCGAAGGGTCTAAATAGAAGATCAAATCTTTTGAGAAAATGTGTGAGTGTATTGTGAATGTTTTGAGTAGATAATGTGTGAATAAGAATTTGTAGAATCTATCTTGATAATGAAATGTGGCAAAGATCGGTTTTGAGAGATCAACAATAAGTGTATGTGAAACTACAAAGAAGAACGAGTGAATTTGAATGAGAAAGTTTGTTGAAGGCAATGATTCATAGGCAACAAAGCTTGTTGAAGTAGATGTATGTGTGAATTTACTAAAGGCAGTGACCCAGAGGTAATAGAAGTGTTGCAATATTTTAGTTGTTTGTTGAGGTTGTAAACCTTTGTTGTAAGTGTTATATTGAGCAGGGAGTTGTAAACTTCCTTTGGTTAAAGACCATAAAATCTATTGTAAAATATTTTTTTTATTTGTGAGGTTGGATTTGGATAGTAGATCCAAGCAACTTGTTCACCATGGTTTTCCCTTGTAGGGTTTTCCACATAAATCTAGTGTTATGGTTTTATGCTTTTGTATTCTTCTGCTTGCCATGATTTATTTGGTTAATTACCAATGAATGGAAAGAATTTGATCAAGTATTGATTCACCCCCTCCTATTAGTACTTTTGTGTGTTCAACAATTGGTATCAGAGCCAAGTACCTTGATATAGCCTAATAGCTGTGGTAGATCCTAAGTAGAACACGTGAGGATTGAAGCATTGAAAAATGAGAAGAATCCTTTGGAGGTTGATAAGCATGAAACATGACAGACTTTAATGAAGAATATTGTGAAGTTGAATTTGAAGGAGAACTTATTTCAGCATTGGATGATTTGAAAACTACAAAAAAAGAAAGTGGAGAATTGAAGATAAAACTCAAAGAATCAAAAGAGACAATCATCAATTTGAAAGTTCAAGTTTAAGAAGGTAAAAGGGTTACAGATTGTTTGAATAGTAAACTGAATGAAAAATCAATTGAATGCTCCAAACTTGAAGAATAAATTGTCTCCTTGAGGAAAGAATTGGAGAAACCAAAGGCTCAAATAGACAAAGGCCTAAAACTCAAG
>VDFB02345820.1:0-28538 GCA_007258455.2 Sequoia sempervirens | reverse complement strand
TATGTTCAAACATCTAGAGTAGTTTTCCTTATCATTTGTGGGTGCACTTACCTTCTTCTCAACATAAGGTATGTATCCTAGTTGCATTAAGGCATTCCATGCATTTTGATGCCATGTGTTGTAGTTGTAGGGCATGAGCAATGGAAACTTAAATGTACCCATAGTGAAGGAAAACTAGAGCACAAAGTATGAGAGAGGTTCAAGAACAAAGACAACAAGAGACCACCCGTTCTTCACTCAATCAAAGAACCCCCCAAAAAATAACGATTTGGCACTTTATATTTAGTGCAATTATAGATTTTTGGATTTTAATACTTTTACAAATCCTCAAGAAATGAGCATGTGCTGAAAGTATACATTTGGTAGAATTTCATAAAAAATAAATAGAATCAATACGAAGTACACAACAAATAATGCACTTTCAGAAAAAGAATCAACTCAATCTAAGATCATATGCAAAAGTTATGCAACTTTGAAGTTTGAAAAACGAGAATGGTGAGGAGTCGTCCCTGAGAATCAAAAATTTCTAAAAAATCTATGCACCAAAATATAAATCCGTCTTCACCAATGCGTAGAGGACAAAAAAATTAGCCCAAATAATTAAAAAAATTGCACTGAATTTGGAGGTCGGGAGCCCGAGTTATGAGCTATCAAAGTTGGCCTTCAAAAAACAATGCATCAACGGAGAGGAGTTGTGAAAACTTCCGCCAAATTTAGAAAAATTGTCACTAAAGTTAGCGGTCCACCAAAATTAGATATCTGCCAGGAATGCCACCAAATATAGAAGTCCACCAGATAAATTTATCTGTCCTCCAGTTTAACCACCACTAAATAGCCCGCCAAATTTAATGGTTTTAAGATTTTTCTATTTTTTAATTAAAAAAATATTAAAAACTCAAAAAAATGTTGGCAAGATATTTGAGGGATTTTAAATTGTGGAGATTTTTTAATATCAAAACATTAAAAAAATATTAAAATTCGTTGATCAATTAAAAAGGTCGTTAGGATTTTTATAAGTTGGTTGACGGATTTCAAAAAAAAAAATATTTTAAAAAATATTAAAATCGTCGACGGCATTTAAAAGTTAGTTGAAAAAAAACACAATTTTAATAAAAATACGTCGATGGATTTCAAATTTGATAAATTTGAATATTAAAATAGCGGATTTGAAAAAAAAAATGTTATGTTTAATATTTTTAGAAATATTATAAAAAAAATTTAAAAGTTTTTAAAAAAATTAAAAAGACGCGAAGGCCGAGTTTGCAGAGCCTGCACTGCGTGGTGTAGCGTGCAGGATACCTACACAAGTCTGTAGTACTACTTGCAGGCCTGTGCAAGTACCTTGGTACCTGGGGGGTATGCAAATGCTTTTTTTTTTAATTAATTTTTTTTTAATTTTTAAATGAAATTTCCATGTTTGAAATGTTTTGTTTCTAATTTTTAATTTTTGATTTTGAAATATGTTATAAAATATATATATTTAATACAAAATTTGGTTATAATTTATTATTTTTTATTTTTTCAATGAAAATGATATATTTAAAAGAAATATATCGCTTTTTTTTAGATTTTTAAAAAAATCAAGAGAAATATATATTTAAAGTTTTTTTTTTTTTGCAATTTTCTTTTTAAAAAAAATAAAATATGGGATTTTATTTGGAAAAATATATAAAATAAAATGATTTTTGTTTTTAAACAAAATAAGGTTTTATTTTTAAAACAAAAATAAATATTTTTATTTTTAAAACAAGTGGAGATGTTTTTTTATTTTTAAAACAAAATTAAATATTTTATTTTAAAATAAAAATATTACTTATTTGTTCATGGGGTTGGACAAAAAAATTTGCCCTACCTGGCAACTTTGTCCAAAATTGAGGTTTTGACAGTCAATTTTATAGTTTTTGGGCCTTCTAAGCACGATGGCAAGGTCAGATTTGACCCAAAATGCTCTAAAATGATGGCTCCTTGGTGGATCTAGTAATGAACCTCCCACTTCAAATTATCGTAGATTTGGCCTCCGATGTCCGTTTCAGGCGAAATAAGAGGCGGATTTGACTATCTCAGCTGCTCTAGACTCAATGGTGAGCACAGAATCTCTCTAGGAAGCTTCAGAAGACCTGTAACTAACAATTCAAAGTATGAACCCCCCTAGAAACTAATATTATTTTCACACCTTTATGATTCTCCATATCATCCGAGGATGCAAGAGAAGAGCATACTCAGTTTTTCTCAACACTCATATTTCCTAAAGGAATGCTAACCCACAACTCAAATTTGGCTATGATACCATGTGATATTTTCTAAATAGCCTACCAGGAATCTAATGACTGAAGGAAAGCAAAACCAAAAATATGAGGAGGAATAAATTGTATTCATCTCAAGAATGCAAAGCTATATTTAGCTTGAGAAGTGAGAATTACAAAGGAAATGCCTTGGTTATATAGGCCAAGGGGAGAGATGGATGCAACCAGATTATGATAAGTGTTGGCATCCTATAAGGTGTGACAACTCATGTCATTAAAGGCTCAACCACCTTATCCCTATGTAAAGTTAAGCTAGTGTGAAGAGGACTTTAGTGGAGAACTAGCTAAGAATGAACTAGTTAGATAAAATACCCCTTTCACACTAACATAAAGGATGAAGGATGAGGGTTGATTTATAGAGTTTTGGATGAAGACATGAATTGTGGGGATTTAATCTCAAAGAGATGTCTAACATTGAATGAGAGGAGTGGATAATACTCACTAACTAAGAATAGTCAAAGGAAGTATAGAGGTTCATAAGTGGGTTCCAAAATGGGTGAGGATAAATAGTTCTTTTTGTTAACAACTGCAGGACAACTAAGAAGGGAGGTGAATCAATTGTCACCAAATTTAAACTCAAAACTTCAACACTTATCAATTTCACAACTACACTATTTTGTTATTAAGCATGAGCATGCAATGCAGAAAACAAAAAGTAAAATCAACACACTGAACACCATATTTTACGTGGAAACCCCAATGAGGGAAAAACCACGGTGAGGATTAACTCATAATATAACGAGATAGAAAAATCAATTACAAAGGCTCACTGCAAAGGGCTCACTACCCAGAAGAGGACTCATTGTCTAGATACAAAGGCGAACTACCTACAAAAAGGACTCATTGTCCAAAAGGGAGGCTCAGTTCCTACAAAAAGATTTACAAAACAAAATTAAGCTTCACAGCCAAAATGAACTAAAAAGAGTGCACCTAACAAGTGTTGATGTAGTTCTGGTGATGCTCAATAGACTCACTTAACACACTTCATCATTTTCACTCTTCTTCACTTTTGCATTCACTACTGCTTCATTGATTACACTACATCTTCAAAAACTATTCAACATATATATACTCGATCTATCTGCAAGCATCAATTAGGTTGGCCTAATTGGATGCAATTCAAAAAGGTAATTGTCAGCTTCATACAAAGCTTCTCCCAAAGTAATCCAAGTGTATAATACACTACAATATGTTGGCATGGACCAAAGATAGGTCTCACATATATTTGCAGTACACGTTAAACTATTAATTGATTATTAGGTCAAAAATTATTAATCTAATAACAAAATTCAATCACCAAAGTTGATGCCAATACACCAACCAATCATATGATCATACGAAAAATACATACATACGCGCTTCAAGTGATCATGAGCCACTTCTCAAAATTTTAAACACCAATGATTACCAGAGGGAATATGCAAACCAAAATACTGGATCTACCACCAGAGGAAGTAAACATGTTTTGCACACCAGTTCAAGGTACTGGACCAATCTAATACCATAAACAACATGGTGACATCAATGAAAACATACAAACTGATCTTCTCCATTCTTCCAACAATCTCCCCCTTTGTCATTGATGATAACATGTGCAAAAAAATATATTCAAAAACTCTCCTCCAATCTCTCCCAACTTTCCAAATCTCTCCCCCTTTGACATCAATGGCAAAGGGCGACCAAAAAGATGTAAACATGGTGACATTCAAAATTGCAAAAAGATTCCAATTCTTCCAAAAACTTCCAGCCATCCAAAAACTTTCAAACATTCAACAATTCAATTTTTTCTTCATCTTGTTCAGTTTCCCTTTTTCTCTTTCTTTTCTTTTTTTCAAAACAAACAAAATAGCATAATTCAAAATTCAAGTAAAAATGACACTCTTCACCTGAAACACCTTCTTGTATCTTTCTTTGATAACTAGATATAACTTCTTTCAGATAAATATAGTTGAATCCATTCTCATGCACATGCTTTCTAATAGGGCCAACAGTGTAAAAGAAGATGACCAATCTATAGATGAGTATTGTCTTTCACAATCTTCTACATCAGTAAGTATTATGGAAAGATGGTCTAACCCATCCTTAGCAATCTCCTTAAGGAACCAAAAAAATTTCACCACATCATCTCTTTGTCTCTGTACAATAATCAACTCAGCTTGCAATTCACCAACTCTCAGCCTATGTTTCCCTTCTTTGTCTTCAAAGATATCAAATTTCTTTTCGATGTTGTTTACCTCAGATTCAATTGCTTCAATCCTACTTCTGAAATTGTCTACCTCAGTAGGCCACCGGATACAGTATTTGTAGATGTTTGATATTTCTTTGATGCATTTCTTCATTTCCATGATAAGTTCAGATAATCTTTGTTTAGCTTTAGTACATCTCTTTTCAACCAAGGCTTCCAACTTGTGTCCTTCCGGACCTTCAAGCAACATTCTTTCTTAAACAACCTCAACTAAATTTTCTGGTAAGGAGTAAGAAACAATTGATACATCAATACCTTTTCAAAGTAGATACTCTACTAGAGTGTCATCAATCTTTAGTCTGTCAACTGAAGAGGTTGCATTCCATAACTCACCAATTTTCTTCATCTTTCCTTTAACCAACATAGATTGGATGTCATCTGGATCAAAGGATTCAGATCCAAGCAAAGGTTCTTTTTCCTTCTCTTCTGAAATGACAATGATGTTTTCTAGTTATAGCTTTTTCTTTTCTTCGATTCCGGAAGGGAATCACTAATGAAAACTTCCAATTCTCTCTTACCAAAGGATGAAGCCACTTCAAACTGACTCAATGCTGACATACCGAAGCATAGATTTGTTCTTAAGGATGTGAAATATGATTTGCACACACTTACATTATCTGCCAATGATTCCAGGTATTTGTAGACTTGTTTCCCAATAGGAATACCGGATTCCCACACAACATTTTCTCTTCCCGGTAGAGAGTTCAAAAAGTAAAAATCCAAGCACACAAGCAAAGATCCAAACCGAAAGGGATAACCCTCAACCATCAACATTTGGGCATTTTCAGATAGATTTTCAAGTAATATGCTATACAAATCAAACTGCCTATTTTATTTAATCATCATATGTGCAAGATATATGGCAATAACCGAAGTCGAGCCTTCACAATTTCTGAAATAGATTTTATAAGAAACATTGTACACAGCATACCTTATAGCTGAATCCGCAAGTGTGTTTATCAATAGAGCTCGAGGGTCTTTATTAATGCCAATAAGTTCCTCCACATCTTTGTATTTCATAATTTTCTTTTCGGGAAGATCCCCAATACTACATAAGCCAGTAATCGCTTTGATTGCTTCCTTTGTAATTAGGTAGGGTTTGTTGAACACAATGTTGTTGTTCTTAAATTGACTCAACAAGAACAAAATGAACTCTTTATCAGCAAACCATGGAAATTCTCCCCATAAATCCATACCTAGGGTTTTTATGCTTTGTAATTCATTTTCCTTCAGCCCTAGTTTCGTTTCCTTCATCTTTCTATGATCAAATTCTTCCAATTCAACTCCTTTCAGCTTCAATGTAATTTTTCCACTCGATCCTTTGTCCATTGCCGTGCTTAACTTTCTTGAATTCGTTAATGTTCAGTCAAGACTTCTTCTTTTCCTTCGCAGACTAAATAATAATTCTTGAGTATCCATAACAATTTCTTCAACTTATTTTAGAAATGCTTTAGATTGCTTCGAGATTGCTCCAAGACACCTTTTCAAACTCTTCAAGTGCTCAACTAATCAAAGATGCTTACAAATTTTACCTTATACACCATCGATTTTCCCTAATTCATATTAAATGCAGAAAACATCAAAAAGTTGCTAAAAACATTCTTCTCAACACAGAAAACCCTAATTCGATCTGTAAATCAGTATGTCAACATGTTTTCTTCCGGTTCCTTTTCCAAAACCTCTTATTATTCATTCTTCACGTTCCATCCTCGTGCTAGCCTCTGAAATGACATTCATCCAGGGGGTTTTTATAATTTTCTGATAATGCTCCCCCTAAGACCATACTAGGTGCAATTCCTAGAGGAATTGTCCATACTGGATTAGGGCACAGACGCATCAACAGTTTCAGGTTCTTATTCTTCTTTTCTCTTCCATATCTTATTCATCTCTTGCTTCATCTCTTCTTTGTCGATCTTCTTTACCGATTCATTTTTCTCTACCGGAGCAGACTACTTTCCCTTCTTACTTTTGTAAACCTTTGAGCTATGTCCATGTTTGTTACAATTATAGCAGACAACACTTTTCTTATTAGTCTGACTTCCATTACTTCTTGATCTACATTGATTTGCTTTGTGTCCAAATTTGTTACAGGTATAGCAGTAGCCATTAAAGGATTGATTCATTCTACCTCCATTAAACATGTTCATCATCACCTAGCTAATCATTATCACCTAAGTTCTACATTCAGTAGCTTTATGTCCAAATTTCTTACATCCAAAACATTGTCCGGTGAAGGGACCAAAAAACTAATTCATCCTACTCCTACATTTTATTGCCTTGTGACCATATTTATTAGAGGAAAAACAAATACCATTGAAAGAGGGATACCTTTGTGCATTAGACTGTCTCACAAGTGGTCTCCTTGCAAACTTTATTTTCTACTTCCCTTTGTCCTGAGTCATTTGATTTTCCTTAGAACTTTCACCTACATCATTTCCCAAGCCACCTTTGTCTTTACTTGGTTTCTATCCTGCAAGTAGTTCTCCAAGCTTATCAGAACTAGATCTGAAATTATTCTCACAAAGTTTTGCCTTATCCAGTTCTACTCTCAATTTTACTACCTCATGTTCAAGTTTAAAGCATTCATCAGACTTGTTCTATACCATTGTATTCAGACATTCTTCAATTCTCTTATTTTCTTCTACAAGCACTTTTAGTCCAATTATCTCTTGTTTCAACTGCTCACTCACTTCTCTATGTCTTTCTTTGAACTTCTTCAATTGTTCTTTCAACTTCCAGACACATTCATTTGCATCGTCAATATTTTCTTTCAGATCTTTGTTTTCATTTTCAACTTTGTCAAGATCCTCAAGTGTAGTCTGGAGTTCTTCTTTATCATCCATTTGATCAACCTTCAGGATCTACCTTAAGTGGTTAGGCTCTAAACCAAGGAACCAAAGTTATGATACCAATTGTTAACAGGTGCAGGACAACTGAGAGTGGGGGGTGAATTATTTGTCACTAAATTTAAACTCAAAACTTCAACACTCATCAATTTCACGACTACATTGTTTTGTTATTAAGAATGAGCATGAAATGCAAAAAATAGGAAGTAAAATCAACACACTGAACACCATATTTTACGTGGAAAACCTAATGAGGGAAAAACCATGGTGAGGATTAACTCATAATATAAAGAGATAGCAAAACCAATTACAAAGGCCCACTGCCCAGAAGAGGACTCACTATCTTGATACAAAGGCTCACTGCCCAACAGGGAGGCTCGCTGCCTACAAAAAGATTTACAAAAATAAAATTGGGCTTCACAACGAAAATGAATTGAAAAGAGTGCACCTAACAATTGTTGATGCAGTTCTGATGATGCTCAATAGACTGACTTAACACACTTCATCATTTTCTCTCTTCTTCACTTTTGCATTCACTGTTGCTTCATTGATTACACTACATCTTCAAAAATTGTTCAACATATATATACTCGATCTATCCACAAGCATCAATTAGGTTAGCCTAATTGGATGCAATTCAAAAAGGTAACTGCCGGCTTCATACAAAGCTTCTCCAAAAGTAATCCAAGTGTTGAAAATTGAGGTGTTTTCTTAGCTTAATACTTTGTAAAACTTTAAGATTGTTGATCTAAATATTGCTTTCCTTTGTTACAAATTATTTGTGGGTGATTATCTAATTCATGCATTTTACCATTTGTAGAATGAAGACAGAAGTTGTAGAAGAATTAGACAGGATATTAGAAAGATACACAAGCATATACCGTGGAGAAACCCTTTCGAGGGAAAAACTCCACCAAGAATCAATGTATTATTTAATCTCTAAAGTAGATTACAATAACTCCAATTCTTGCTTGAGAATGCTTCTTTTGCCTTCACCAAATCTTCTTCACAACCTGCAATAAAATTGATCATAACTCTCTTCAACTTGTTTGAGATAAATAGGCTTTAATCAACTTTGTAAACTCAACAAGAGTTACAATTACAATGCTCAAGCCCTATCCCTAAAAGGTACGCCTATCTCTTGCAAGTAAAGTTATTTCGTGAAGAACAATGTCAAATCCTCATCTTCATGCATTTGGGTGTCCCAAACTGAAGTACAAACTCAACCTTTATTCCGTAAATATCTTCAAGCCTTTATCCTCAAAGTAGGTGCCCAAGAGTGGGCCCACTTAACTCAGCCTTCTGAAATATCTTAGCATGCAAATGAGTTAATTCCAAGAAGCCAACTTGGGTGCCCAAAGTGGGTCCAAGTCATTTTCTGTTAACTGAAACATCTCTCTCCACCATTCATGCAAGAATGGCCATCCCCTGCTAACTAAAGGAAGTCACTTGTTATCTGTCATGCAACTCAAGTCATTAGTCATGCATTTTAAGTTAACTAAAGTCAACTGACATTCAACTAAAACTAACTGAAGATAAATAAACCATAACTGAACTGAACTTCATGCATGTAAACATCAAACCCTAACTCCTAGGATCTTTACATGCATTCAAAAGTGTTATCTTTTACTCCAAATAGTTAACTTAACTCAAGGTGAGTTTCACCTTCCATGTGGGTGCCCCATGTGCTCCTATTATTTAGGAACTCATCTTGGACGCCCTCACATGCTCCTATTATTTAGAATTAATAAAAAAAATGTCAATTAACATGATTATTTCATCCAAAATTTCTCTCTAATCCTAGTGTTTGAGAACACTTTCCAAGGACTTAGGAGACACATGAAATAAATAATGTTTAGGATTGCAATTAAATGGCATCCTACTTCCAACACCAAGTGTATAATACGCTACAATATGTTAGCATGGACCAAAGATAGGTCGCACATACATCTGTGGTACACGTTAAACTATTAACTGATTATTAGGTCGGCCATGATTAACCTAATAACAAAATGCAATCGCCAAAGTTGATGCCAATACACCAACCAATCATATGATCATACGAAAATACATACATACGCACTTCAAGTGATCATAAGCCACTTCTCAAAATCTTAAACACCAATGATTACTAGAGGGAATATGTGGACCAAAATACCGGATCTACCACTGGAGGAAGTAAACCTGTTTCGCACACCGGTTCAGGGTACTAGACCAATTTGATACCATAAACAACATGGTGACATCAATGACAACATACAAACTGATCTTCTCCATTCTTCCAACACTTTTTTATTTATGTAATATATCTAATTAGTTATGCATGGGTTAAAAATACACTAATGATGGGGGTTACAATGAAGTACAGGATTTGATTTATTTATTTTTGGAGAATGAATGGAATATGGAAATGGATATTTATTTATTTATTTTAGAATAAGTGGAAATGGATTTGTTTAATTATTTTATATTATTTATAAATGGAATATGGAAATGACATTTATTTATTTATTTTAGAATAAGTGGAAATGACTTTGTTTAATTATTTTAGATTATTTAATTTATTGATGGTAGAAAATTAAAGGGGAAATTAGAATGGGACTAGGAAAAGGGAATTAGAATAGATTCATGATATTAAAATATAATATTAGGTTATGATGAGAAATAAGTGCCTATAATAATCAAATGAGATGTATTTCTTTACAATTATAGCTCAAACGTAAAGATGTGAAAATGAAATTTGTAATGGGTGGAAGGCTACATTGAGCACTTATGCATCTTAAAATATCATAGATGTTGTCACACATATTACATGATATAGATACTTTATTACACGTCATAATACAACTTACATGTGGCATAGAGAGCCACCTTAAGTGAAATATCCTTTATCGTGTAAGCACATAAAAAATATAGGATACATAAATAATTTGAATATTTAGATTTGTAAGGCATATGAAACCTAATGTAATCATTCTTTCACTTGTCATGTACCTTGCAAGAGTGAAAGAGAAAAACAACAAAAATGAATTATCTACTAAGGGAAAATGTTCATAACCTTATTGCACCATTTTTACTTTTATATGCTCATAAGCTTCATCAAAGCATCAACAATATTCACCAAAGTATCCAATTCTCAAGCATAAGCATCCTATCATCTACCATGTCACAAAAAAATGATATTGAACATCAATCTCTTCATTCACATATGAAATGTGTTGTGCACATTATGAACTTCATTTCAAAAGTTTAGTTTCTATTAATGTGTTGACAATTAGATCATGGGTGCTTGCAAGTTTCAAGAAATGATTTGTGTATAAAGATATTATGGGATACCAACATTATTTAAATACAAATCAATACTCATTTTAAATCTTCTAGCTTTGTACCCTTTAGAATCATCCAATCAAAAGAAAAAGTGATGGACCATACAATATTTAAAAGATGGCAAGTGTTGTTAGTAAGATCTTGTGCATCATTGGTGCATATGAAATACTAAAATGGTAATTGTGATCCACAAATAAAAATCTTATTTATGACAAGTCATAAAGAACTATAGGTGTGAATAATAAAGATGTAGAAGATAAAATAAGGACTAAAACAATGCATTCAAATCCTATTCTATACTTAATTGGCAAGTAATTTAACACGGAATCAAAGAAAAAGAACCATAAGTGTTTCTGTAACACACAACTTCTTTTACTTTTATATGCTCATAAGCTTCATCAAAGCATCAACAATATTCACCAAAGTATCCACTTCTCAAGCATACGCATCCTATCATCTACCATGTCACAAAAAAATGATATTGAACATCAATCTCTTCATTCACATATGAAATGTGTTGTGCACATTATGAACTTCATTTCAAAAGTTTAGTTTCTATTAACGTGTTGACAATTAGATCATGGGTGCTTGCAAGTTTCAAGAAATGATTTGTGTATAAAGATATTATGGGATGCCAACATTATTTAAATACAAATCAATACTCATTTTAAATCTTCTAGCTTTGTACCCTTTAGAATCATCCAATCAAAAGAAAAAGTGATGGACCATACAATATTTAAAAGATGGCAAGTGTTGTTAGTAAGATCTTGTGCATCATTGGTGCATATGAAATACTAAAATGGTAATTGTGATCCACAAATAAAAATCTTATTTATGACAAGTCATAAAGAACTATAGGTGTGAATAATAAAGATGTAGAAGATAAAATAAGGACTAAAACAATGCATTCAAATCCTATTCTATACTTAATTGGCAAGTAATTTAACATAAGGAATGAAAGAAAAAGACAAAAGAAAACAAGTGTTCTTTAACACACAACTTCTTGTGTTTGGTTGTGCTCCAATAGATTTATGATTGAGAGATGATATTTTGATTGATCAAACAGACCACATGACCTTGCATTCGAAAGGACATCAAAATATTCCATAAGAGGGTCTATTTATAGATTAGTTAAATGATTGATCAAGGGTTCAGATTTATCAAGGGTTTATATGTTTGAGAAGAGTGGGGAGAGGCAAATCCTCCAAAGGACACCTTGTGATTAGTTCACTTGAAGTTGGTCCAAATTAAATAGATTGGATTGGTCAAATGGAGCCCAAAATCCAAAGCTCGAAGCATGACGAATAAATCATTTGATACGATCGGGATTTTGCAACATCAATTTTCAAGAAAATAGCCTTCTATTGAGAAGGCTTGACCCATTCCATACCTTCTCAAACAACAATAATACTGTCTATGATATATTTGAATGTAATGAATCCAATTTACTCAAACTTCACAATTTAAAGAAGCAGATGACATGCCTTTAAAGCGAAAGTTTTGACAACTATCTTGTATAAAAACATTAAAAACAAAGTATAAAAAAATATGAAAAAAAATAAATTTTAAATAACTAAAACTATTATTTAAAAAATTAATAAATTTCATTAGATAGAATAAAGATTAATTGATTCGAAGTAACTTAATAATTAATTAATAAAGAAAATTAAAAATTAAAAAATATTTATTTATATATTATCAAAACCCATCAAAATTTTAATATCTATTATTAAAAAATTGAAAATTTAATCGATTGTCACGGTCATAATTAACCAATAAAGAAAAACATTTTTATATACAGCACCCCTTCAATTTAAAAAAATAAATATCTTTTTAGGATATCCATGCTCTCCTTCACAACAGCAGAATTTTCAATTAAAACTAGCCTAACTTAATCATCGTTACAGTCATCATTATCACCATCATATTGTTCTTTTTCGTCTTCATGGTCAGCAAGGCTATCGTACGCAGGGACCATCGCTTCAAAAAACCCAAGATATTCAAAACCGTCCTTCTCATGCCCAAGTAAGTCCCCGGTTTTCCCTATGGTTTTCCGTCTGGGCCAGGAATGTTTAGTATTTATCTTCCCTCCCATTAAAAATTCCTTAGTCCCCCAGCCCTCGTAAATATAGCAAAGAAAGTCATCCCGCTTAACAGCATACTTTCCATCCTCCTCTTTATAGCATAGTTGAGCAAATAGCCTTTGAAATATGTCGAGGGTTTTCCCTTCTGAGCCTGCCTTCACTCCCATTAATAACGCCTTACACACATGAGAACCTGAATCCTTCTCTGATAGCATCAAATCTTCATTTATCCAGAAGTCATATTTTGATAGATTCCAATCTTCAGGGCTCCAGTCATATGATAGCCTTGATGCAGAAAATGGTGGCATCCAGAAGTCGTATTTTGATAGCATTTCTTCACTAACCACACACATATATATCCACTTTCCACCATCAACACGGTGTCCTGTATATCTTTTCACCCCCTCACAACAGGTTCCATTACAAATGTCACGATCATTGCTAGGGCACCCCCCAAGCATAGTGCAATAGATGAATGTACTGAGCGAATGTTGGGTTTTGTGAAACGCACGGATCATCTCTTCTACATTTTCCCCAGACTTTATAACACAGAAAGCATCCGACAGCAATCCCAATGTGTCGCGAATTTTATCTGCTTTTAAAGTTGACATGGCCGATCTCTCCACTACAATTGTAAGCTCCGAAGGTAATCTCTGAAATCACAGTGCTCTCGCTAAATTATTTTAACAATACACATGGAAAACTGAAAACAGAACATTTACGAGTACTTTATTCATATGCAACCGTTTCGAACAAAAAAAAATCACAACAGACCAACTAAATTGAAAGGAAGCTGTTCGAATAGGAGTCTTAACTAACTGTTCGATCTGTCCCTTATGATTCCAGTTAGCTGGCATTCATGTTATAGTTTGTTGTCAATCCATTATAGTCAGCTGTCAAACTAGTTAGCTTGTTTGTAGGAAGCGGTTGAATTATTGTGTAGTTAGCTTGTTTGTAGGAAGCTGTCAATAATTGCTGTTAAAGAGTAATACGAAATCTGCGTGAGTTCTTCTGTGTTGAATATTATGCTCTGTTTTGCTGCTCTGTTCTCTATTCGCTGCCCCTGTTATTTTATTTTAATTTGGTATCAGAGCGAGGTGATGAAGGCAGCATTCTGTGCTAGTCTAAAGTGAGGGATAGTGTTGATTGTTGTTGTTGCAACCAAAATCTTAATGCTGTGTATGTGTTTTTGAGGAGGAGACTCATAAAGGAGGCAGCATCTATTTCTGAAAGCTTTCCTGTTTTGCAATCTCTGTTTTTTTGGACATCTCTGTGAATCTTAAAGGAGTAGGAATACCACCTGCAACGAACAGCAAAAGAAGCTGAGAAAAAAGCACAAAGGACTGGTATTTTTGGTATCTCTAAAATGGACAAATTTATCTGATTCCTATCTGACCGAGTCAAATAAGTTAGATGGTTCCAATTAGTTCAAGATGCAGACCCTGATGGAGGGGTACAATGTTTGGACCATTGTTAATGGTTCTGAGGTCAAACCTACTGCACCTCAAGCTGCTGTTCAAGATTGGGAGAAAAGAGAATGCAAAGCCAAGATTCTCTTACGGATGTCTGTAAAGGACTCCATCATCCCTCATATTCATGATATTGCTACCTCTACTGGTACGTGGACAGCTTTGAAAGGTTTGTATGAAATTAAAAACACAAACAGAATTTTGTTTTTAAAGAGCAAATTACTTTCAATCAAATGGAAGCAAATGAAAGCCCTGATGTCTTGGCTTGGGATGGTTTGGAGTTGTCTGAAAAGTACTCTGTGGCGGCTGGTTATAAGCAGTTAGGTAGGCAGTTGTTTGGGGACATTGAGGTCCCTTGGTGGAAGCAAGTTTGGCACAAGCTGTCATGGCCCAAGTGCAACTTCTTTATGTGGTTAGTAGCTCAAAACCGGTGTCTTACTTGGGATAATTTATGTAAGCCTGGTTTCCATGGCCCCTCTATGTATGTTTTGTGTCATGGTGGTGAAGAGAGTGTCTCCCATCTCTTCTTCCAATGTTCCTATGCTAGAGAGATTTGGCATTTCTGGTGGGGGGTGTGGAATACGGCCTGCTGGCATGCTTCCTCATTGGTGGAGTTTGGGGAACGATGGGGCAGGGCCCCTGTCTCTACCTCCTTTCTTCAGGCTGCTTGGGCTCTTGGGCCTTCCTTCATTATCTGGAACCTGTGGTTGGAGAGGAATAGGCGGATTTTTCAGGATTTGTTGTTGCTGGCCCCTCACCTGTCGTGGAAAATTCTACACTCTTTAGGGGAAACTATTGCGGCTAAGTGTGATATGACTGTGTTGGTGGATTCTCATGATGTTGGTTGTTGTAATTGTTTTCATCTTCCACCTCCGCAACGGCAGCTCATGCGCAACAGACGTAGACATCCTACCCCGAAGGTGAATAGGGAGGGAAGATGGACCCCCCCTCCTCATGGTGTCCTAAAAATCAACTCGGATGGCTCTTCTTGTGGAAATCCGGGTCATGCTAGCATTGGGGGTATTGGCTGAGATAGCTTTGGGGATGTTTAGTTTATCTTCTTTGTGTATAAGGGTCTTCATACTAATAATCTTATGGAGGCTCAGGCCATTTTATTGGCTGTGGAGTGGGGTAGTCTTTTGGGTTGGCGAAGGATCATATGTGAGTCTGACTCTCAGGTTGTGGTGAACTTATTGAAAAGGCAGTATTTAGATGATGTGAGTTGGCAGTTGGCTTTGATTGTTGAACAAATTCTCACTCTTTGTGCTTCTCTGGACTATATTACTTTCACTCATATTCCTTGAGAATGGAATGGTGTTGCTGATTGCTTGGCTAAATGGGCCTCTGATCGTACTCATGATTGGAATTTGGTGGATCGGGGTCAACTTCCCCTGGATCTATCTCTTCAATTGGATCACTTGGTGGAACTTGATAGGGCCATTTAATGCCCTTGCTTTGTAACGTTTTCTTGTTTGAATAATGTTTTTACCCCTCCTTGATGCTAAAAGTATTAGTGATTATTTATACAGAGTTAAGGAATTAGGGAATAAATTAGCTGACATTGGTGAATCAGTTTCAAGTAGTGATTTAGTTACTATTACTTTGAATGGAATGACAAATGATTATCAAGCTACAAGAGAAAATGCACCTTTTGAGAATTTGGCACGTATCCTTCTACAAGAAGAAAAAAGGAAGAAGCATATGGACAGCAAACTTAAGAGTGCAGTCAGCTTTGATGGCCAAAGACAAAAAGCCATCAAAAGGAAAGCAATGGACAAAGAACAAATGAGGAAAATTTGACAACCAAAGGTATAAAGATGAAAAAAGGTATCAAGATAGGGAATCATCCAAATCAAATGTAAAGAAAAATGGAAATTGTAATTACTGTGGAAAGTTTGGACGTTATTCTTATAAATGTAGGAAAAATAAGTTTAATGAATCCAAAAACAACAAATATGAAGGTAACTATGTGAATGGTGAGGATGAGCTAAGTGATAACCTTCATAATTTAAAGTTGTTTATTTCCGATGCTATTCTATCAGCCGATGTAGATGATTGTAATAATTGGTTCATAGATTCAGGGGCATCAATCCATATGTCATGACATCAAAATTGGTTTAAAAATTTTCATGAGCAAAATGATGGTAGTAAGATCTATTTAGGATATGATAGGTCTCATGACATTAAAGGATATGGTGAAATAAGTGTGCAATTGCCTAACGGAAATGTAAAGCAACTTGCAAATGTAATGTATGTCCCAGGAATTAAGAAGAATTTAATTTAAGTTTCAGCGATTACTAATCAAGGTTTATAGGTTGTCAAGGATATAAAAGTTCACTATAATGTGATTGTTGAAGGAATCAGAATAGGAGGTTTGTATAAACTTGATGTTAAAGTAGAAAGTCATCAAGCAATGGCTTCTACATGTGTATCAACTGAAGAACTATAACACAAGAGGTATGGTCGTCTAAATCTTCAAAATCTTATTTCTCTACAAAGAAAAGATATGGTGCAAGGTCTTCCAAATTTAAAGAATGAATGCATTAGCAGTGATGGTTTGTGCTTTAGGTAAACAGCATAGAAGTGAATTACCACTAAATTCAAATCGAAGGCAAAGAAGCATTCTTGAATTAGTTCATACAGATGTGTGAGGTTCCATGCAAACAAAGTCACTTGGAGGAGCTTCTTATTTCCTTATATTTATTGATGATTGCACTAGATATACTTGGGTCTATCTCTTAAGAAATAAGAGTGAAGCATTTGAATGTTTCAAAGAATTTAAAGTTATGGTGGAAAAACAAACAACTCACAATATTGAAATTCTTAGATCAGATCAAGGGGGGGGGATATACTTTAGATAATTTTGTGAAATATTGTAAAGATAATGGTATTATCAAACAATATATAGTTCCTCATAGTCCAAAACAAAATGATGTGGCTAAAAGAAAAAATAGAACAATAGTTGAGTGTGCTAGGAGTATGCTCAAAGAAAAGAATCTCCCTAATAATTTGTGGGCCGAAGCAATTAGTACAGTTGTTTATTTGTTGAATCAAAGACCAACCAAATATCTAGAAAGGAAAACTCCTTAAGAGGTTTTTATAGGTAGTAAACTTATTGTTAGTTATTTGAGAATTTTTGGAAGTAAGGCATTTTGTCATATTTCAAAAGAAAATGGGAGGAAACTTGATGCTAAGTCAATCAAATGCATATTCATTGGTTATTGTGCAAATCATAAGGCCTACAAAATGTATAATCCTACTACTCATAGAGTGTTTGCTAGTAGAGATGCCATATTTCATGAATTTGCAGATGATGTACAAGAGGAAGAAAAGGAAGAAAATACTACTTCATGGAAATTACTTGAGGACAGAGATGATAGTTCAGATATTGCAGATCAGCAAACTCAAGATCAAGGTGGGAAAGAAACAGGGTAATGAAGCAGTAAGAAGGTCAACATGACAAATCAAGGCACCAATCAAGTATAATGACTATGCTCTTATGGCTCAAGTAATCAGTATAGATGAACCTTATAATTATGAAGAAGCTAATGATCATAAGGAATGGATGAATGCAATGCAAGATGAATATGATTTAATTATGGATAATGGCACTTGAG
The DNA here is from genome assembly GCA_007258455.2 of Sequoia sempervirens. Taxonomy (NCBI): domain Eukaryota; kingdom Viridiplantae; phylum Streptophyta; class Pinopsida; order Cupressales; family Cupressaceae; genus Sequoia; species Sequoia sempervirens. The sequence continues at coordinate 10,647 of VDFB02345820.1, read as the reverse complement.
AATTAACTGAATTACCTGCAAATAAAATTCCTATAGGCTCTAGATGGTTGTTCAAAACTAAGTTTAAAGCTGATGGAACTATTAGTAAATTCAAAGCTAGATTGGTTGCAAAAGGATATCCACAAAAGGAATGAATAGATTATGAGGATACTTTTGCACCTATTGCTAAAATGAATACTATTAGGATCATGATTACACTTGCTACTAAGTTTAATTGGGAGTTACATCAAATGGATGCTAAGTCAGAATTTTTTAATGGTGATTTAAAAGAAGAAATATATCTTGTTCAACCTGAAGGATTTGTAAAGAAGGGAAAAGAACAATTGGTGTACAGGTTAAAGAAAGTATTGTATGGTCTAAAACAGGCACCAAGGTATGAGAAAATTGATAAATTCTTCTTTCAGCAAGGGTATGTTAAGAGTAAAAATGATCCAAATTTGTACATAAGGAAAGATGAATATGGAAATGTTGTTTTGATTTCATTGTATGTGGATGACTTAATTATAACAAGAAGTGCTATAGAGTTGATTGATGAAATCAAAACAAAATTATCACATGCATTTGAAATGAAGGACCTTGGTAAAATGCATTATTTATTTAGGAATTGAAGTATGGAGACAAGATGGTAAGACTTTGATTACTCAAAGAAAGTATGCAAAGAAATTGATTCAAAGGTTTAATATGCAAGATTGTAAAGCAGTGCCTACTCTATTAGAACAAAATGTTATGTTTTCTAGTGATGATGATGCTACAAAAGTCAATGGGACTTTGTATAGACAGCTGGTGGGAAGTTTGAACTACTTGACTACTACAAGGCTTGATATTGCATATTTAGTCAGCATACTTAGCCAATTCATGGCTAAGCCTCTTGAGCCTCATTGGAAAGCAGCAAAGAGAGTGATTCGATACCTACAAAGTACTATGGATTTTAGCATTGAATATACTAACCATTTGAATGTTGAATTGACAAGTTATTCAGATTCTGATTGGGCAGGTGATCCAGATGATCATAAATCAATAACTAGTTATGCATTCAGGATAGGATTGGGTGTTATTTCTTGGAGCAGCAAGAAACAACCTAACTGTTTCTTTATCATCTATTGAAGTTGAGTACAAAGCATTGTGCAATGCTACTTGTGAAGCTATTTGGCTAAAGTGGATTCTTGAAGATATGGGACAAAAGCAAAAGGACTAATTCCAATCAAATGTGACAATCAAAGTACATTCAAGTTAGCAAACAACCCAGTTTATCATGCAAGATCAAAGCACATTGAAACTCAGCATCATATTGTAAGAGAGAAGATTCAGTGTCAAGAGATAGAGCTGCAATATTGTAACACAAATGATAATATGACTGATGTTTTTACTAAGCCATTCGGCAAAATAAAGTTTGTATCATATAGAGATATGTTAAGCGTCAAGCAAAATTCCATTATTCCTTAAGGGGGAGTGTTGGAATAAGTCAAGAATGCAATTATTCCTTAAGGGGGAGTGTTGGAATAAGTCAAGAATGCAATTATGCAAGTAGGAGGAGTTTGAATAGGAGTCTTCAACTAACTGTTCGATCTGTCCCTTATGATTCCAGTTAGCTGTCATTCATGTTATAGTTAGCTGTCATTCATGTTATCGTTTGTTGTCAATCCATTATAGTCAGCTGTCAAAGTAGTTAGCTTGTTTGTAGGAAGCGGTTGAGTTATGTGTATCTGTATATTTGTAATTGCTGTTGAAGAGTTACAGGGAATCTGCGTGAATTCTTCTGTGTTGAATATTATGCTCTGTTTTGCTGCTCTGTTCTCTATTCACTGCTGCTGTTATATTATTTTAATTAATATTGGACAAACTGATGAGAAAATACAAATATTTAGGTTTAATACCTGATGCGAAAATACAAACTGATGAAAAAATACAAATATTTAGATTTAATACCTGCAAACTTTCAACGCAATTTATTGTAGGAGTATCTGATATAATCATTTCCTTCAGTCCTTTCAATTCTTCAATACCTCTCATATTCTGCAGTTTTGGACAGTTAGTGATGATAATGCTCTCCAGGCATGTTAAAGATTCAATACCTTCTATATTCTGCAGCAATGGACACGCCACAATGCAAATTCTCTTCAGCTCTTTCAATTCTGAAATGCCTTCTATATTCTGCAGCTTTGGACATCTCTGAATCCAGATTCTTTTCAGTCCCTTCAATTCTTCAGTAGCTTTTATTTTCTGCAGATTTGGACAATTCTTAATCCAGATCCTCTTCAATCCCTTCAATCTTTCAATAGCTGAAATATCCTGCAGGTTCCAACACCACCTAATATCGATCTTCTTAAGACAACTGACACTCCCAAAATTTGGCAACTCTTCCATATTTCCGCATTTCTGTATGAGGAACACTTCAAGATTTAGCAGATCATTGCCCAATATTTTTATCAACTCTCTACATTGGAACAACTCCAGATGTTCCAGTGTTGTTACCCCTCTTAAGTCCACTTCAATAAGATCTGTCATAGTATAAAGCTTTAGAGATTTAAGGGTGGGACAAAACTGTCCACTGATTGAGACCTTCGTTGTGGTGGATATCCCACGGAGAGTTATGGCCTCGAGGCTTCTCATATGAAACCGACAATCAGTTGTCTCTCCCCTATTGCTCAAAGCAATTTCCTCTTCTATTTTAAGAAAGGACAACTCTAAAGTTTTCAGACTGGCGAATTCTCTTAGAAAATTTAGGGAGCATTTGCTGTCATAATCTTTTAAAAATTCTAGGTGCAGACTTTCCAGATGTTTTAACCTTCCAAACGAACTCATCAGTTCGTTAACATCTCTCATAGGCAGATTTACATTAGAATTCTTCTTTAGACGTTCTTGAAACGCCCGATAACGTCTCCGTCTCTCATCTGGATTCTCCTTATGACGTCTGCGAAACACATCTGAATTCTCCATGAGATGTAGCTCTTTCAACTTGAGTGGAGCCTGGAATATACAATCACTTTGTTTCAAACTGTTGTTTCTCAATAATAAAAATCTTAAAAGAACGAACTATTTGCTAATTGCCAAAATTTAAATTTTGATCAAGAAGAAGTATATATACCTGGTCATCTCTTTGCCACAATCTCGGAGGTAGTAAGGCTCCTTCAAGAAATAAAATCTGCAAACTTTGTACAGGAATCCATTCAGGAATACACATATAATTGCTATCATTTTTAAGTTGAAGCCATTGTAAATCAGATAATGTCTTTGAACTCTCAAGAAAATATTTCATTTTAGAAGCATTTTCATGGTTCCCAATATAATTGAAACATCTGAAATTTTTTCCTTCTGACACCGTGAGGATGTCTTGAAATCCCTTGATTTCGCGCATTCCAATCTGAAGTCCAAATTTCTTTGGAGTTAGAAAATATTCTAACTATGTTACGAGTAAATGTTATAACAACTTATAAAAAATTAAAAAATAATAAAATAAAAAGGTTTTAACAGCTTATTAAGAAAACCATTTCTAACTAGGTCAAATTTTAAGGCCGCAAAAAACGCATACGAGATCTTTAGGATGCCATAGCCGACAAGGATTCATTTGATCATCTGCCATTTCTCTTCCTAAGTCGCGGAGGTGGTCATGCATTTCAAAAACAGGCTGCTCACGCTTTGACGACCAGGCATTGGGAAAATATTTTACTTCGGTAACTTCCACAAGACACTTGTCTTTGAGGGTCTGCAGTGCATATTCGGCTCTCCACCCTGAAGCCTTCCATATACTTGTGGCAGTGCTTACTTCCTTCCGTATGAAAAAGCATGCTATATCCATAAAGATCTGCTTTTGATCCTCTTCCAGAGCATCATAGCTTATTTTAAGCGCATATTTTATGTCTATGGGTCTTGCCTTCACATCATCTAACTGTAACTTCCAAAAACCCTTATCACTGCCAGAAACATGCGCACCCATTACTCGAAGAGCAAGAGGTAAACCCCCACACGCTTCGACAAAGCCATCTACCAAATTCTCAAATCCATGTTCACAGTATGGCCTATGAAACGCATGCCAGCAGAAGAGATGTCTGCTATGCTCCGCATTCATTTGTTTCATCTTATAACGGACTCTGACTCCGGCCTGTATAAGAAGCCTCTCGTCACGGGTTGTGACAATGACCAAACTGTTGGGATTGAGGGCATCTATGGGTAAAAGGGCATCTAACTGCTGCTTATCATCAACATCGTCTATAACTATAAAGAACCTTAATTCGCGGCTCCTTTGAAAGACATGCTTGATATAGGCAGTTCCTTCTTCTATACTACAAAAGTTATAATGATTTTGAGGAAACAGATGATTGAGAAGCTCACTTTGCAAAGAAGGCAGCTCACCTTTGACATATTTCTCCCGCACATCAAACAGACTAGCTGATCCACTGAATTCTGAATGTTTGCTTTTGAACAAATATTTGGCGAGAGTGGTCTTGCCAGACCCTCCCATTCCATAGATGCCAATTATTTTATCTATCATCTGCCCATTTCTCTGACAATTACTGTGGAAATCTTCCACAATCTCATCAAGTCCCACCTCATATTTTGCAACTTGGAACGAAATTTTTCTCTTTTGTTTTTCCTTCTTCACGGCGGACACGACGTCCTTACACAGCTTAATCAGATCACTGAAAATAAGAAAAGCGAAAACAAAGATTTAATAAAAATGGGGTTGTAAATAATTCAGGTTTTATTTAGTCTACCTTCCCAACAGTTTCTCTACGCTGAAGTATAAAACCTAATATACTAAACACAAAACGATTTTTTAGACTAGCTGAACTAGATTTTAGAAAAAGAATCAACAAAATATAGAAAAATATATGGATGGAAAGCACATCAAGATATCATACTCATTCTGTCCGCTGAGTTCGTAGCCCTTGATCCCTGCAACGTTCTGGAGGCAATCTTTCCACTGTTGAATGTCATAATGAGGGTATTTACCCTTCTCTCCGTGTTTGGAAAATGCTTCTTCAACCTTGTTTTTGATGTACCGGAAGTCTGAAGGCTGAACACTATAAAACAGGGGAATAATCCTAGCCTTGGTTTGAAATATCATAGCTAGCTTAGCTAAGCAACCAGGAGACTCTGCATATCGCGGTGACAAGATGGCTATGTGCACTGCGGCAGAGAATATGGTGAAAAAAAGTGGATCTACAAGCTCAGTCTCTTGTGAATCTAGATATGCCTGGATCCCATCTTGCTGTAGAGAATTGTAAAGCTGCAGAGCCAGAGTTGTTTCGACGTCTGGACCTTGGTTGATGAATACATCGCATTCCTGCTCTCTTCGACCTGATGACGAAGTGGACGCCATTAACAGAAATTGATGCTGTAGAGAGGAAACAAATAAAAAAGAGATAGTTGATTGACTTGAGGACTGGTTTGGCAGGTCATTAACACATTGTTGACGTACATTAGCTTTTGGCAGATGCCAACGGATAGTTTTGGTCTTATGATACCGAATTTACGTGACGTACAGAAACCTTTGGAAGATGCCAACGGAGACTTTCGGCGTTATAATACCCAATTTAATAACCTTCGGAACCACTACGAATCACGTAGAGTAACCTTTGGAAAATGCCAACGGACACTTTCGGCGTTATAATACCCAATTAAATAGCCTTCGGAACCACTGCGAATCACGTAAAGTAACCTTTGGAAGATGCCAACGGACACTTTCGGCGTTATAATATCCAATTTAATATCCTTCGGAACCGCTACACTTTAATAACCTTCGAAGAGGAGTCCATACGTAAGCGGGGGGCCAACGTGAGATGGGACATGCGCTCGTGGGGCCCACCCCTATACGCCGGTCCTCCAACACTTTAAAAAAAAATTATACATAGACATGATGACATCAAACATAAATCATATTTAAAATACACATTTAATAGCATTCATTTCAAAACAAAATAAGTACACGCTAGCAGTGAAACATGATGAAGTGTATTCAACTTGTATCTGACATATAACAAGTAGCATTCCGACATGGAATTTAAATAGCCTAAATATTAAGACATGCACCCTTCCCCATACACTGATAAACCCAACTGTCGCACCAATGCAGGTGTCACTTTCACATCAATCACAACTACACAACATAAACAAGGTGCCAAGTCAACAACATTCAAACCCATCTAACCCATCTTTGACCGACTGGCTAACCCATTACAACAATGTTTCCCATCGTAGCATAACCAAACCAACATGCAAATGCATTCGCCTGTCCTATCAACCATGAGACCTTCAACACGTATCAACTTCAATTTGTCTCATCTCGCCAAGTAGGGTGCGCACGTATTGGAGCCAAAGCCAAATATCCCACCTGCATCCATTTAACAGTCCTATAAGGCCGCCATTATTCAAAAACGAAACATGGAAACAATTTCAAACAATCCACCAAACCAATCAAGTCAAGAATTAATGGCCAAAATCAATCAAATCTCCAATTTATACGAAACAGAATTCAAATTGAAAATAGGACAGCAATTTAATTCACCACACCAAACAAACATCAATCAAATTCAAATAATTCACAATTCAAATAGTCGTGAAAACCAAGAAGTATTCATTTATTCTGTAGTGAGCGACATAAGAAAATAAGGAGTGACAAACACATAATTGAACGAGTTAACATCAAGGAGAGGCAACAGCTCAGATTCCACTGCACCAGCGTCCATATTGTTCCAGATTTTCCTTTCACACTTTTCCATTCGTTTTACTTTATATTGTTCTTCATTATAGCCATTACTATTTTCCATTTCTAAGCTTTATATTGAACTTCATTACAACCATTACAGTCATAGATTTTTATTTATGTTTCCCTAGGGTTTATAATGCAAATGTTACAATCACAGGTGTTTCTTTATCTATCGCTAGGGTTTATATTGCTAATATTGCAGTCATAGGTTAGCATATGTGTTCCATAGGGTTTGTAATGCAAATATTACAGTCATGGCTTACCATTTAAAGCTTTCCCTAGGGTTTATTTTTCAAATAATACAGTCATTCGTTACCATATACATTTTATAGGGTTTGTATTGCAAATATTGCAGTCACAATTTACCATTTCTATTTCCCAATGGTTTATATTTCAAATGTTACTATCATAGTTTACCATTTTGGTTTCCCTAGGGTTTATACTACAAATATTACAGTCATAGTTTACCATCTTTGTTTCCCTAGGGTTTATATTGAAAATGTTACAGTCATAGTTTACCCTTTCTGTTTCAGTAGGGTTTATATTGCAAATATTACACTCATAGTTTAGCATTTATGTTTCATAAGTTTTGCATTATCATTCACTCTGCTTATCGTAGTCTCATAGGTTTTGCATTATCATTTAGTTTGCTTATCATAGTCTCATAGGTTATGCATTACCATTCACTCTGCTCATCGTAGTCTCATAGGTTATGCATTATCATTTATATGGTAAATATTAGTCATGGTTTACCATTTCTGTTTCACATGTCCTACATTATCATTCACTCTACTTATCTTATTCTCATAGGTTTTGCATTATCATTCACTCTAGTTATCTTATTCTCATAGCTTATGCATTGTCATTCACTCTGGATATCTTATTCTCATAGGTTCTCCATTATTAGTCACTAAGGTTTCTATTTTTATTAGGTTTTTTTTCATCTTTTTCATAGGTTTTTGCTTCATCAATTCACAAATATTTATGCCTGTCAATGAGTTCGTCATAAACAAAATATGTGAGCTTCGTTAAACTCGTACTGTTTTTCATTCGTAAGCTTTCTATTGTATCATAGTTCAAATATGAGTGTGGTTTTCATTTTTTTGTGCATGAGAATGTTAATGTTGTAAACGCTTAAGAGAGAGATATGAGATGTTCTTAAACTCTAACTCCCTTGCATAGTTTGTAATTTTGTGCTTCTTACTCATTTATTTCCTTATGTCGCTCACTCCACAATAGATGTAACTCTCTAAACTGTTAGAAAAGATGATCTCAAATGAAATGCAACAAACTAAAAAGATAACACATACAAAAACTAAATAATCTTTTGTTCAAGCATCACTCTCTTCATACATATAAAGATAACTGTTCAAGCATTTGTGTTTCATAGTTTACCATTTATGTTTCATAAGTTTTGCATTATCATTAACTCTGGTTATCATATTCTCATATGTTTTGCATTACAAATTAATTATTCTTCTGTTCAAGCATCACATCACTTTCTTCATACATATAAAGATAACTATTCAAGCATTTGTGTTTCATAGTTTACCATTTATGTTTCATAGGTTTTGCATTATCATCGACTCTAGTTATCGTATTCTCATATGTTCTGCATTACAAACTAATTATCTTTTTTGTTCAAGCATCACTGATTTGATTGTACTTATTTTGTGTAGATGGCCAAGGGTAATGCAATGGTGACCCGTACTGGGAACAAAAAAAGAAAAGAGCCACGACAAGGTTGCCCTCCGACAAACGAGGAGCTAGATTCCCCCTGAAATAGATCTTGTTGCACAAGTAGATGAAGTTTCTACTCTTCAAATACCGCAGATTGAGGTTTCTACACCTCAAATACCGATGAAGGTAAAACAAATACAGAAGTTGTGGTCTTCGAATGACATGAAAAGGGCACTCTATGACATTCAAGAGAATGACATGTCGATAAGGGGGGCTTCCAAAAAGTGGTCAATCCCAACAACCACACTGTCCAAATGGCTAGGGGGTCTAACAACAACTTCCAAGAAAGGTTTGCCAACAGTCCTCACTGAAGAGGAAGAACATCTTATTGTGGAATGGTGCAAGCAAATGGTTGATATTGGTCATGGTCTTGAGATAGTCAATCTTAAGTTTGAGGTTGCTCAAATATGTCAGAATAGGCCAAACCCTTTCACCAATGGGTTCCCAGGGAAGTCCTGGTGGATAGGCTTCAAGCATAGACATCCTAAACTTGCATTACAAACTGTTGAAGGCCTAGACAAAGATAGGGCATTCAATCTTAGAGCTGATGTTGTAGTTGCATTCTACAAAACACTGTCTATAGCATATGAAGCCATGCCATATGGTCCTGATTGCATATGGAATTGCGATGAAACTGGCATCCAAGTAGGCAAAAATGGGTCCATGAAGGTGCTCGCAAGAAAAGGTAGCAGGAATGTCTCTTACATTATCCCAAAGAGTTGTGAATGGATAACCATTCTATGTTGTGTCAATGTTGTCAGGTAGAGCATTCTAGGATTCTACTTGTTCAAGGGGAGTGCGGACATAGATAATTACATCATAGACTACAAACCAGGTGCTTGCATGGCAGCTCAGCCCCATGCATGGATGACCAAACAATTGTTCATAGATTGGTTGACCCACTTCAAAACCTCAGTTCTAAGTGGTGCTCGCCCACCAATAGGGTGTTGTTGTTCTTTGACGGTCATGGAAGCCATGTAGCACTCGAAACCATCCAGGAAGCAAGAGAAATTGGTGTAGATTTGTTAACATTGCCATCACACACATCACATAAGCTACAGTTGTTGGATGTGAGAATGTTTGCACCTTTTAAAGCTTACTTCAAATCAGAACGTGTAGATTTTTTTGTCAAGGTTTCCAAACATTGAAGTGAGGAGGACAGAACTTGCAATGTTAGGCAGCAAAGCAATGAAAAGAGCTTTGATAGTTGACAACATCAAAGCTGGGTTTAAAAGGACTGGTATATGGCCGTTGAATCCTGATGCACTTGTCAACGACATGCGTCCCAGTGAGACATTTATGGTCAGCGAGGATGTTGACGCAGTTGAAAACATTATCAACCTTTCTAGACTTGGTATGTGAAGCGATGATGTCACAGTATTGCAATCCACTCTTTCAGATGGACACTTGCAGACTGCAACAGAAACACAACACTCACCTCATAGTTGTCCTACTGAATCAGTTGCACAAGTGGTGGTTAATGAACAGACCCCTCCCATGGTGGACAGCCTCGTTGATCAATTCAACGAAAGTTTAGATCTTCCATCACAACGAAGCTAGCCATCCTGGTTGGTTGAGGGATCAATGAACTTGGGCATTAATTTGGAAATCCCAGAACAACAAGATACCTATACTTTCCCATCACCACCACCAGAAATTGACCCTTCTCAAGTTGTGCATTACTATGCTCCTTCTTGCATTTCATATTTATGAGGCAATGAAGATGTACTAGAGGGCTCACAGGTAGTGGAGGAGGTCATTTCCACACAACTGGATGGGACAGAAGAAACACAAGTAGTTCCACACGTCAGTAAGTTCCTCAAGCTATGTGTGCACACTGTCCATCAAAAGAAATCCAAAGCTGGTGCAATTCGGATCAGCAAACAATCTCAATTGTTGACAACAGATGACTACATGAGGTTGTTAATGGAGCAAGAGCAAAGAAAGAAAGAGTTCGAGGAGATAAAAGAAAGAAAGAGACAACAGAATGAGGAGAAAAGGGCAGCAAAAATTGTGGCAGCAGAGTTGAAGGAGAATGCCAGAATTGAGAAGAAGATACTACGAAAAGAAAAAGAGCAGCAGAAATTACAACAAAAAAAGGATGGAGATGCAAAAAAGGAGCAAGAGAGGCTTCGCAAGGAACAAGACCAAAAGGAAAAAGAGATTGAGGAGGCACATAGGGCTTTACAAAGAGAGAGGCT
>VDFB02345819.1:0-10787 GCA_007258455.2 Sequoia sempervirens | reverse complement strand
TAAGTCTCAACACTTAGTCGTTTTCCTGCAACTTTCTCCCTTCGAGATTGAAACTTGTAACTTTATCTTCCTCCGAAGGTTGAAATATCATCTTGGATTACTTAAGTCGCCACCGCCTTGTCTCCACGCTCCTGCAAAACAAGCAAGGAGAGGAGTATTAGAACACTTTATGATATAAATGCACCTCACTTACCTGATTTTCACGTCTTGATCATCAAGGGCTCATCGTTTGTCCTTAGCCAACTTCGCGTTCAAATTCTTCATGCCTTAGCCAAATTTCAATCCAGCCTCCTCAAGGGCGTATCATCTTCAAATGCATCTTCAAGAAACTCATTTCACCTGCTGGAGCTCTGATAACCTCGATTTTATTCATTTCTGGCTCAAGAAAACTATCTTCACGAAGGATTTGAGCAAATTCACCTAGGCAATTCCTTTCAAATCCATCGTCTGGGGAATTTCACCTTGAAAACACATTTTCTTCATTTTGCCTTAGAAAAATTTTCAAATTTCCCTTAGGAAATTTACCAACTTGGTGCCCATTTAAAATCTTTACCTCGGGATCATCGGCAAGCTGTGGAAGATCTTAAAATCCATTCCTCATTGATAATCTTCAATACCCAGAAGAGAATTTTCTCCAGAACGCTTCGAATCCATGGGTCCCCAACGAACAGGTTCATTTAATTTTCTTGAATTTTGAACCTTAGAAAATATCCTTTCATCAAATTTATTCTCGTTCTTCGATCCCCTCTGAGAATTTTGCTCTGACTTGGAAAATTATTTATCAACCCGTACAGCTGGTATTCTCTGACTTCACTTCCGACAATTCTGCTCATGTTTCAGGAAAATTCCATCACCTCTCCAGACTTAGGCGTTTTTCTAAGGGAGAAAATATTTGCGCCTTAGAAAATTTTTGAATCACTTCGAAAATTTTGCCTTAGAAAACTTTTATTCATCTTCACTCATTTTCTTGCGGTGGAAATTTTTTTTTATTTCAATTCTCTTGGAAGATTTGTCTTGAGCATATTTTATTTGCCTTCATCCTCACTTCGCCTGGCGTGGCGCATTTAACATAGGCAAGAAGACTTATACTTTCAGCGCCTAGCAGTATTCATCCACCTTAGGCGCATGTCATGGAGAACATTTTAAATTCCTACGCTTAGCACTTTATTCCACACTTCACACGCCTTGGAAAAAAAATAAAAATCTCTAACACCCATTACCTTGGGCGCATTTTGCACTTGAAGAGGGACATCTACCTTTACCACGCCTAACATTCACCCTTCTTTTACCACGCTTTGAAGTATTTTCACCTTAATTACCACCTCCATTCACTTGTTACACCTCAAACTAGGCGCATTTCCATGTAGGCAAAGGATGACTCTTCAACTCCCGTTTCTTGTCTTCACATGCTCTGTTTTGGGCGCATTTTGGCATGCAAGGAGGATAAAAAAAACTTTGACTTGTTGACCTACTTACAACTTTGGCGCATTTTAGCCTTGATGGAGGATAAACTTTCAAACGCCCTCATGTGACTTTTCAGCTTCTTCATTTTTGTCCTCACATGGCATGATTTGAGCGCATTTTGCCTAAGGAGGAGGACGAATTTGCTTGACTACTTTGACCTCTCTCTCCTTTGGGCGCATTTTGTACCCCCTGTTGGATGAAAAAATGTTGACCCTTTTGACTTTGCTTGCCAACTCCTCCCTGTTGAACTTGGGCGCATTTTACTAGTGGAGGAGGATATTTTCTTATACTTAGAATTTTTCTTGGGCCTCTTGCTAGCATGTGGGCGCATTTTGCCTAGGCAAGTGGATAAGCATTTCGCACTTAGAAATTTTTTCAACCTTTTCCTCTTCAAGTTGGGCGCATTTTGCCCAGGCAGGAGGATGAGACACTTGAGTCATAAAATTTTGGCATCTGGTGCTTGAGGGCGCATTTAGCCTATGTTGAAGGATGAAGTCCCATACTTAGCCATTTTTCTCGACCTCTGCCAGCCTGCCTCATGTCTTGCTATTTATAGTAAGCTCCTCAATTTTCACGCTTCCGAAGCTCAAAACGAATTGAAACTTTGCGCACTGCATCCTCATAGCCTTGTTGTCCTGTTGACACTGCCACTTTTAGTCACCCCGCCATTTTTAGCATGTTTCTCAGAGGTGGCTCTACTTTAAATAGTAACCTCATGTTTCGAGAGCACCATTGTTCGGATTGACTTGAAATTTTAATGAGGCGCCTCACCATGTGACTCATCGCCGACACGACGCATGCACTTGATTTCTACTATTTTTAGCCAGTTTCCAAATTGACTTACTATAAATAGTAAGTGCTCCGCTTGACTTGAAATTTTACCAGCAGATAGCTTGAAAGATGCTGATCGTGGTGGTTTACACCGGTTTTCAAAAATTCTGACCTTTTATGCCTATTTTTGGGTCCCAAAGCTAGAAACCCTAATTTGCGCTTTTGCATGTGACAAATGACTGCTTTCGCTTTATGTGGCATCGCTGATCAGTCAGTGATTCGAATCACTGAAGCTACGGACACACCTCGCTAAAAATAGCAAGTTCCTAATGAGTGAGTATCCTGTTTGCATGTTACATCGCCGCCAAGGTTCCTAAAACCTAGAAGGAATATGTATATGCAAAGAAAAACTCTCGTGATCTCAACCTCAAATCTGTCCCGAAGCCGGATCATAAAAAATAGTGTTGTCCGTTACCAAATTTTGCTCGCAAGTAGCCCGACATACTCTCAATGTGCCGCAGGATTGTCGGAATCTCAAAAATGCTGAAGGATTGTCTATAATTGCACACTTACTAAAAATAGTACCTCAGAATTCGATGAAAATCTGTTGAGAGCCTGCTGGAAACATGCTGACAACACTGTTAGTCCCAATTTTCAACATATTCACTTTACTCGACCTCAAACTGACCAGGAAGACTCAAAACCCTAATTTCAGACTTGGCCAAATTTTACTCGTTTATGTTCAAAGACGGGAACGCTCCCAAAAGTAGATGCCATAGTATGAAGACAACAACAAAATGACTGAAAAGCAAAGCCAAAATTAGGGGTCCCCATTTGCAATGGGGGCTTATGTGTGAAAACGCCACAACAATACACTAACCAGCGAATAACAATATAAATTTCGATTTAGAATATTAAATATGATTCGCATTTTATACTCATAAATTCGAATGATATGTTATTTTTAGAAATAACGATAAACTCAATCAGGTATGAAATACGATGGTGCTTGTAGCAATCGTTTTCCAGATCTAACCGACGCTATCTTTCAATAACACTCCCTCTTAGCTAGGGAAGATGTATCAAATCAAATAACTAGAGATATCACCTAAACACATGATATCTAAGACATAATATGATTTCTCAATATTGTCAAGTCACATGACATTCTTCATATCATATCTTATTATGGTATGTGCACTGACATCAAGTCACATTATGTCTACCATAATTCATGGCATATCCATGGATATAAATATCCACCATGATTATCTCTTAAGGATCATAATGATCTACAAATGATATCAAGTCCCATGATATCAATAAGAGACACTATCATGACATGTCCATAATATCAAGTCACATGATATCTATCATGATAGTTTGATCATTGTAGAGTCGTCACTTTACAATGTCAATTACAAGTGTACATTATTAGAAAGATCGTCACCTTTCGATAATGCATACAGGAAAAGTAGGCCCATAAAGTCATGGAGTCACACACATGACAAAATAGTTTACACATTAAACATCTTTATATATATTAGTACAATTTATAAACAATTTGTATTTCAAACATAAATAACAAATTACATTTCAACCATACCAAGTTTCTTTCTGAAGTGCTCCATCTTGATTCGGGAGAGAGGCTTGGTGAGAATGTCCGCAGTTTGATCATTTGTACTAATATACTCCAACTGAATTACTTTCTTTTCCACCATATCTCTTACATAATGATAGGGGATCTCAATGTGCTTCGATCTATCTTGAAAGACAGGATTTACAGAGAGTTTGATGCAACTCTGATTATCACAATGAATAATTGTCGGATTCAAGGGCTCACCAAAGAGTCCCACAAGCAATTTACGAAGCCAAACTGTTTCTCTTGCTCCCATTGAGGCTGCAATGTATTCAGCTTCTGTTGAGCTCTGTGCAACTGAAGATTGTTTTCTGCAAATCCAGGAGATCATAGCCGATCCTAAACTGAAGCAACATCCTGATGTACTTTTTCTATCGGTTACACTTCCAGCCCAATCTGAATCAGAGTACCCATGAAGATCTAGTTGAACATTTTTGTAAAGAAGACCATATCCAATAGTGCCTTGAAGATATCTCAAAATATGTTTCACAGCCATTAAGTGAATTTCCTTTGGCTCACACATGAATTGGCTGAGAACATTCACTGCATAGCAAATATCAGGTCTGGTGTTAACCAGATACATCAAGGATCCAATCATTTGTCTGTAAAGGGTTGGATCTGCACACTTGGATTCTACTGTTGCTTCTTTTAATTTGTGAAGGTTGGTTTCCATAGGTGTAGACATCGGTCTACAATCCAACATTCCAAATCTTTTCAGAATGTCTATAGTATACTTCCCTTGGTTTAGTATAATGCCTTCTGATTTCTGCCATACTTCTAAACCTAGGAAGTAGTGTAGGATACCCAAGTCTTTCATGTCAAATTCAGAGATTAGATCCTGCTTTCCTTGAGCAATGAGGTGATCCTCTCCTGTTATTAGCAGATCATCAACATATAAAATAATTATTAGCATATCACCTTTGATTACCTTGAAGTAGAGATTGGAGTCGGCCTCATTCTTGGAAAATCCTAATCCCAAGAGATAGCTGTCAATTCTTTCATACCAGACCCTGGGAGCCTGTTTAAGTCCATAAAGAGCTTTCTTCAGTCTGCATACATGTGAGTCAAGTTTATATATCACAAAACCTTCAGGTTGTTCCAGATAGACTTCCTCTTCAATGGTTCCATTCAGGAAGGAAGTTTTCACATCCATTTGATGGATCTTCCAACCTTTAGCTGCTGCAATGGCTAACACTGCTCTCACTGATGTGTAACAAGCAACAGGTGCAAATGTTTCTTCGTAATCAATGCCTTCTTTTTGAGAAAAACCTCTTGCCACAAAACGTGCTTTATATTTTTCTATACTGCCATCAGCAGCATGCTTGATTTTAAAGAGCCATTTGGAAGAGACAACAGATTTCCCCTTTGGTCTAGGCACTACATCCCATACATCATTCTTTAGAATGGACTGATATTCCTCCGTCATTGCATCTTTCCATGCTTGATGTTGAAGGGCTTCTGAAACACTGTCAGGTTCTGAGTTTAAGATGTTGTTTATTAGAGCAACATAGCCAGAGAAACGTTTGGGTCTTTTACTCTCCCTGAACGTTCCTTTGGGTGCTGCATGAACCTCAGCTTCTTTGAGCATCTTCCTGGCCCAAAGTGGTCTCTTTCTGTTATTGTCATTTGAATTCTCACTTGATGGAAGTTCGTGTGACATTTCCTCAGAATGCTCCCTCTGAATCTCAGAATCAGGTTCCATCTCAGGTACTCTAGGGGAAAGGGTTTCTATCTCAGAGGAGCTTCTTGCCCTTTTGAATGCAATGTCTTCTTCAAAGATGACATCTCGACTCAACTCAATTTGATTCTGCCCGGGAATGTAAATCCTGTACGCTTTGGAATTTTCACTATAACCCATAAACACCCCCTTCTTTCCGGAAGGTTCTAGTTTGGATCTCTTCTCTTTAGGTACATGAATATAGACAGGACAGCCAAAGATCCTAAAATGACTGATGTCAGGTTTCACGCCGGTAAAGGCTTCTTCAGGAGTTTTGTTATCAAGATGGGAATGAGGACATCTATTTTGAATATAGACAGCAGTCCTAGATGCTTCTGCCCAGAAAGAAGTATCAATGTTTTGGTCAAGTAGCATTGCTTTAGCAGCTTCTACAATGGTTCTGTTTTTCCTTTCAGCAACCCCATTTTGTTGGGGATTGTAGGCAACTGTGAACTCCC
Source organism: Sequoia sempervirens (assembly GCA_007258455.2). Classification (NCBI taxonomy): domain Eukaryota; kingdom Viridiplantae; phylum Streptophyta; class Pinopsida; order Cupressales; family Cupressaceae; genus Sequoia; species Sequoia sempervirens. The sequence continues at coordinate 4,738 of VDFB02345819.1, read as the reverse complement.
TCTTAATTCCAGCTTCTAGGCAAAATTCCTTAAAAATCTCAGAGGTGTATTCTTTCCCATTGTCTGTTCTTAAGATTTTTATTTTCTTTCCGGAGAAATTTTCAGAGAGGGCTTTGAACTCTTTGAACCTTTTGAGGATTTCTAATGATTCTTTACACTTAAGGAAATAGATCCAGGTTTTCCTAGAGAAGTCATCTACAAATATGATATAGTAAAGAAATCCTGCTTTAGAGGGTACAGACATGGGTCCACATAAGTCTGAGTGAACCAATTCTAACACATTAAGAGTTTTGCTCAAACTAGAGGGAAAGGATCCCTTTGAATTCTTCCCTAAGGCACAACCTTTGCAAGTTCCTTCATGAGATGGTTTTAACTTAGGTAAGCCTGTTACAAGTTTTTCCACAGAAGGTAGGGCACGGAAATGAAGGTGACCTAATCTTCTATGCCAAATCTCATTTGAATCAAAGGTGTCAAGGGTAAGGGCTTGATTAACTTCAGTGCATAGTTTATAAAGGTACCCTTGTCTTACACCTATGGTAAGGGCTTTCTTGATAGATGAGTTTTTAGGCCAAGCAAGAACTTTTCCATCTATAAAGGTAACTCTATAACCATTGTCTTCAAGGGCAGAGATGGATATAAGATTCCTCTTTATTCCAGGTACAAACAAGACTTCAGTGAGTTGAAGAGAAAGCCCAGATTTCAACTTGATAGAGCAAGTTCCAACCCCTCTTACAGGGTGTGCTGAATCATCCCCGATGGTTACTTCTTCATCAATCCTTTCGGTCAAAGTATCTAAGTGTTCTCTGAATCCTGTGATATGTCTAGAGGCACCACTGTCAATCACCCAGTTGAGAGTGAGTTCGGATACTTGACTAGATAGGGCTGAATAGAACACAAAGTTCTCAAGTTCATGATCTGAATTTGACTTTCCTACTTTAGCAAAGGAAGTTTGTTGTTTAGTCCTATCAGGGCACTTCAATGCATAGTGACCATATTGATCACATCTAAAGCATTGTACTTGAGAAATATCTTTCTTCTTATGAGGACCCTTTCCATTGGAATTTCTCTTTCTTTTGGAAGACCCTTTCTTGAAGGATTTTTTCTTACTCTGTTTATTAGATGTTGAGTTGAGTGCAAGAATGTCTTCATCTATGTTCTTTTGTTTATTCTCTTTAGAGGAGAGTCTGGATTCTTCTTGAAGACAGTCATATCTTAGCCTATCAAACTTAGGGAGTTTAGATCTTGCACTTACACCTTGAACAAAAGACTCCCAAGAGTTTGGAAGACCTCCTAGAGCAATCAGAGTTAACTCTTTGCTGTCAATCTGATATCCAATGGTGGATAATTGATCCCTCAGTTCAATAATCCTCATGAAGTATGCATTAATGGACTCTCCTTTGTTTATTTGAACATTGTTGATTTGCCTTTTCAAAGCAAGAGTCCTACAGGTGTTGTTGATCTCATAGGTACTCTCAAGAGATTTGAACATGAGGTAGGCAGATTCATGTTTAGCTAGGATGGGCACTATGTGATCCCTAACTGCATCTACAAGGATTTTCATGGCCTTTTCATTGTTTTCTACCCATTGAGTTTTCTCAGGTTCAGACTTAGGTTGCTCCAAATTTTTTCTCACAAGTGAGTCTACCTTATGTTCCTTAAGGATCATCATGATTCTAAATTTCCATGATGTGAAATTTTCTGCTCCTGCAAGGCGATCTTCAAATCTGATCACACTTGACATTATGAAGAATGTGAGTAAATTCGATTTTAGAAAATACGAATTTTCAGGAGCAAACTGATATTAGATTTGTTTGGGATTTGCACAACGTGGCTCTGATACCATGTAATTCTAAACAAATCTAATGGCAAGTAAAAGAGATTAAGGGTTCTATAAGTATTCTCAGTCTCAGAAATCTACCAAAACTAAAACACAGATTTTTGACTTCCAGAAATACACAGATTTTCGACTTCCAGATTTAATGATAATTAATGTGCTGAATGCAGAACATTGTCCAATTTCTATGTCTACATATCAGTGAAGGATTCGCCATATGTATGTTAGGAAACCCAGCCTCTAAGAGACACGTCTCATGAGAGGACATGTCTCCACGAGTGGAGACACGTCCACTCATGGGACGTGTTCTTTAGAGTGCGGGTTAACACATAGTTAACAATGCGTTAGTATAACACATATACACTAACCAGCGAATAACAATATAAATTTCGATTTAGAATATTAAATATGATTCGCATTTTATACTCATAAATTCGAATGATATGTTTTTCAGAAATAACGATAAACTCAATCAGGTATGAAATACGATGGTGCTTGCAGCAATCGTTTTTCCAGATCTGACCGACGCTATCTTTCAATAACACATATTATTTTATTTCATAGAGTTAATCGATTTCCATAGTTTCAAATAAATATTTAACTTTAAGAAAATAAAGTCTCTTATTTCCAAGTTTCGATTTCCTTTCTACACTTTATGATATTTAAATAAAGTGCTTTTTGAAACTTTATCGATTTCCAAACTTTCATTTCAAAGAGTAACATATATATTTATATATTTATTTTATTATATTTAATATATATATAGTACAGTTTTAATTTACATTATTATATATCTATGTATATATATTTAAATTTAATAATTTAAATAAACTTATATACATATATATATATATATATATATATATTTTGTAAAAACTATATATATATATATATATTTTATATAATATTAAAATATATATATACCTTTACATATATATATATACACACATACATAATTAATTGCAAAGTACGTATATTGCGAGCCAGTCAGCATACTTTCATTATACGTACCTATGTATATGTATATGTGTATATATGTGTATATATGTGTATATGTAAATTCCAAGGTAATGTCAATATAATATTATTCATATTCACATATACAACAGGTTGGTTGTGGGTATGTATACATGTATATTTGCTTGTATATTTTTCCTATATGTATACGTATTCATAAATGTATTTATATTGATGCACTCGTACGGGCGTATCCATTTGCTCTCATACGTTTGCATCGACATGAATATACTTATGTATACGTGTATATACTATATACATGTATCCATGCCCACCTCCTAACCAGTAACATAATTCCATATTCAGTTACACAGGCAAGCATCACTTATTCATGCATTCAGAAGAAGATAAGACTCCTAATGTCAACAAACAAGCCTACGGATGACTTAGCCACAACTTAAACTGACTTAGCTTACTCAGTCTATAGGATGTGTGTGTATGCTCAATTGGTACTCGTTACTGTTTACCCGACCAAGCTCCTCCCCGAGTGATATCTCTCCTCTGCCTGGAAGAATGAACCTGTTTCCTGCACATCATGACACGACAACGGAAGTCATATGCTCAAAACAAAGCAGTATACATAAAACATCACAAAAAGTTAGAATAACACTATTTGTCAACCCGGGTGGTTCTCAAAATGAAACCCTAACTGTGTTTTTGTTGTTTTTGCAAATTTTGGTTTTTTTGTATTTTTGAGGTTTTTACAGACAAACTGGAAAGCTGCGATTTTACTGAGAAAATGCTAGAAAATTCTAAATAAATTCAAAATGCATAGAAAGACTCAGATCTTGCTCAGAGAACATAGGCGCACCAATATATTATTTAATTTGAGCTTTTACAATGCCAAAATCTGAATAAGGAAAGCAATACTTAAAATTTTATTAAAGAACCTGGTATTTTAAAATGGCGGCTGCAGCAGAAAAGAGAAGGTACGGCCAGAAATTAAGAAGGGTTCTCCAAGCTCATAGAACCAAGCAAACTCCTCAGCAACCCCAAGCGCCCTGGATACAATCACCAGACTGTGAAGAAGGAAGACGTTTTCTCCAGAGACAATGAAAAAGTACGCCCTTTTGCTGACTGGTACGGCCTGGTACAACAAGTAATGATATGGTACGACACCTTGGGATTTGTGCCAGAACACTGATAAATGACCTTTGCTTATGACGCCTTTACTGTCTGATGAATAACACTGTGAATCTCTGTCTGAATAGATGATTATGCCCAATCTGTGACCTCTGTATGAAATCACCAAGAGCAAGCTTCAGCTGGTATTGCACAGCCTCAGTCTGCCTAATCTCTGAAGAGTTTTCGTTCTTCAGAAACGATCGTCTGCCAGAAACCCTAGGGTTTGCAAACTCCAATGCTCAGAGCAATAAAGACAAAATTGAATAATAATCAAGATAGTTCGATTTTGTCTTAACTGGTAAATATATACTCCTTGAAGAATTTTGACCCACTCTCCTTTTAATTGATCATTTAAATAAATGACTTAATTTCGCACTTTTTAACTTAGGAGAAATAATTAATTATTGGCGTCCCTCTTTTAATGAATACAAAATATTCATTAAGTCAACATTTAATAATTTATTATAAAGTATACTAAATACTTTATAATTAAGCCAAATAATTAAATATTTAAATATTTAAATAAAGTGACTTTATTATAAAGTCAAAATATTAAATATTTAATAATTCATTAAATACTCCTTATTCCTCCGTCTGAACAGCAAACTGCTGAACTGGGTCGATTCTGAGCTGAATGGTTGAACCAGGTGCCCTGCCCGAAATAGCAGCTTCCGCCTGACCTAACTTTCTAAAAATAGAAAGTTCCTGAAAATGCACTTTGGAAGATTCTGCGAAGGCCCAACCTGAAACAACTGCAAAACT
>VDFB02345818.1:0-11969 GCA_007258455.2 Sequoia sempervirens | reverse complement strand
TGCATGTTGATGATGAACACATACACTATGAGATCTAGTGGGGTCCATTACTCTACATGGACCTTAATTTCCTATTCATGACTAAATATTTACTTTCATGCATGATTGTGAGTGCTCATTTACTTTGAAATGCATGTTCTTGCTAGGATTTACATGCACTTGAAAGTGGAGCAAGATGTAATTGTGAAATCAACATATAACCATAATTTTTTACACTATCCACATGCAATAATGTCTTTAGAGGTCCCTTGATTGGCTACTATTCATACCCTCACTTTTTTAAGATCTCGTAACTTCATTTAGATGGTAAATAAATCCCATGATTATGTGATTAAACCACATGAAAGAAATTGTGGACATTAGTGATTAAATTGTATGTAGAAATTACAAATTTTAGAAAAGTATGGACATCCAATGTTTCATAGATCATAATTTTTGGTAGTTGAAACAAACAATTTTATTGATTATAAATGCCCAACATAGTACTCGCATTGTGCCCTAAAAATATGAAATTTGAAACTCATGCATCTAGAAAAAATCATGTGATTTTTAGCTACAATTGGTGACTTAGAAATATATCTTAAGTTGCAATTATAAATAATTTAGGATTACATCTTTAATATAATATTGTTAAATATTGGAGTGATAATTCCAACACGGTTCATCTTTTGATATGGATTTTGAGAGATGTAATTATGATACTTATCCACAACCCTACACTAATTATAACATCATTATTATACACCAAACTTGTAAATATGGAAACTTTACTACAAAAGGTAAGAATTATATTCTAACAAAGGATAGTATGGAGAAAGTTCCAAGGGGCATTAAAGGATCAAGGGTGAAAAAAATGTGTTTGGAAATTATGTAATAATGCGTATAATGGTTGAGTGAAGGTGATGGGCATTGAGATTGGTGTTAATGTGCGATGTTAAAAAATTGAGTAGAGAGAATATAATTATATTTAAGAAATGTTTGAAAAGGTGGTTATATGTTTATTTTTTATAATGCTTTTGTGTATTTATGTGTGATGTAGAAGGAACTCACAAGAAAGTTGTGTAATTAGAATGGTAGTTTCACAAAATACATGTAATTAAAAATAAACTATATGATTGAAAATTTTCTACTTCTAATTACTAAATTATACTTATCTATCTAACAATCTAAATTTACAAACAAAATAACAATAACCATCAAATTTCAAAATAAATTGAATAGATAAATAAGGACTTGAAATTACACTAGAACTAGCAATAGAAATACAATAGAGTTAGTAAAATATAATTTTCTAGTTTCAAATGTTTGCAAAATGGTAGAAAGCTCATGTAAATGTAGAAGAAGGTATTGAAAGGCTAAAATAAAAAATGGAAATATTTAACTTTGTGACAATTAGTAGTTTCTTGAAATGTGTGGTAGTGTCTAAAGAACCATGGTAGTGTCTAAGTAATTGTGATAATGTCCCAAACAACATGGTAGTGTCTTGTATGCTTGTATACTTGTCCTCTATTTTAGTTGGTGCAAAAATCTATTAATACCAACACCTGTATTGGTTTTGGTAGTACTTTTCAAGTTTGAAAAGTGGGGATATGGATACATATGACACATTCAGGAGCTTGCTTTGGTCAAGACTCTAGAAGCATGAGCATTTTAAATTATTTAAAAATATGTAGGCGTGTGGCCTGGAGATCTTTGCAAATGGAGCTACAATAATGAAATTGGGTGTGTGTGTGACAACTATGGAGGATGCTTTAAATGGTTTTTAAAAAGAAAAGTGTGTAGGTATTGGAAAATGATATCAATAGATGCTTTCTATTTTAATAACCTACTTAGAAAATCATTTTAGGGTTAATTTAATTGTTTTATATGAACAAGGATTACTTTTTAGGGAGAAGGGTGGGTGCTTAGGTAGGAAAAAATGTTGAATGTATGAAACACTACCATGTAGTTATTTCTAAAGGGAGAGAATCACACATTAGTGTCCTCAATGATACAAAAGTGCAAAGTATGGTGGATCAAAGTATTTGTAGTGTACAAGGTTATGTCTAGATGAGATGAAATTATTTGGATTAATCAATGCTCCAAGAGGGTAGAAAATAATCCACATCATACTTATTATAAAAATATGATTTAACATGAATAGAAAATAATTTTAAAAAGTATTGAATGCAAATTTCATTCGTAAAATAATAAAATAATCATGGGAATGTACAATTTGTAATTTTTTTAATAGTTAGCTTGATTTAATCCATATCAAAGTAGGGTGAGGAGGGACAAAATTAATTCATCCTTTATATTATTTTATGTTTATAAATTATTGAATTAATATCATCTTTGCAACCAAATAAAAGTAGCATTTATTATGTTGTATGGTTTGTATTGATTAGGATCTAGCCTAGTCATATAATTGTAATGTTGAAATTAGCATACTATACTAAATCCCATTTAGGTTTGGGTTCATTTTGAGAGAATGTGTTAATAGGATTACATAAAAACACATGCGATTTTTTTCGCTAAGTTCAATTCCTTCCTTGATCCCTAGATTAATTGATTAATATGGTTTATTGATTTATATATTGCTTTTTCATGTTTTATTTCATTTTGATGGTTTAATCACATGCTTTTTAAAATCAAATGAAACACTAGATTAATTAATGTTTCAATTTTCATCCATCCTATTACTCAACAAATATAGGGCATATTCCTAGCCTAGTGTTCTATGTACTTATACAGGTGTTCCTAGCCACTTCATTTCTCTATATTGGGGGCAACCTTATACCTTGATGTTTATCTTTGACCCATGTGCTACCAAGCCTATTGTGTGAGATTTTTTATTTGATTGTTACATGATGTATTCATGAAACCCATTAATTTATATGATTTATGTGTTTACATGGTTAGCTCACATTTAATTTTCATGTACAATTTTTTTTCTCCACCAATTCCTTGCACCCAATATATGCAATTAGCAAAAAAATAAAATTATATATATATATATATATATATATATATATATATATGCAATTAGCACTCCTTTTTTAATCTTACAAATAGTCACAAGTTCTAATATAAATATTCATTACTACGTAGTATAAATAAATCTTGATTACATGACATGTCAATGCCTAATATGCCATGATATTTTGATCATATGATCTTGACAACACGTAATATGCCCCACCACCTTTTGTTCCCATGGAGCATGCAGGTTGATGATGAACACAAGATATGAGAGCTAGTGGGGTCCATTACTTTGCATGGACCTTAGTATCCTTTTCATGACTAAATATTTACTTTCACGCATGCTTGTGAGTGCTCATTTACTTTGAAATGCATGTTTATGCTAGGATTCACATGCACTTGAAAGTGGAGTAAGATGTATTGATGAAATTAGCAAATCCATTCTAATTCCCCTTTTTTTTAGTCCATGTAGAGAGAATGCTTAATATAATTGCATAATGACATAAACATAATTTCATGGTAAGTTAATCTCCTTCCTTGATCCCTATCCATCCTTGCTTACTCACATTCCTATATATTTATCCTTGTCCCTACCCTAAATGCACTTATTCCCATGTATTCACATTGTTTGATATCCCTAGTTTGTATACATTCACCCTTAAGCTCCAAATTCTACATCCTTTGTCCTAGGTCATTTTGTGGTGTGTGTGATTAAATCCTACATGATGTGAATCTAACCGAAAACAAAAAAAAATGCAAATTGCCAACTATTACCCTTGTAACCATTGGGAATTGAACTAGTACACATTTGGGCTATGATTTATTTTATTAGAATTTAAAACCATTAATTTGTGCATTCATAGACTTCCAAGAATCATATGGTCATAATTCTAAATCCTAGCATTCTGAGGAGCATTCACTATAGGAATAATTCGACTCAAGATCATAAAAAGAATCAAAATATTGTATCAAAATGAGCATCTAGACCATTTGCATGCTTGCCTTTTATTTGTTTAGCTTTGTCATGATTGTAAAGTTGATCTAATCAAGGGGTTAATCTAGAAGAACTTGGCCCTTGCAATTTGGCGATCTCCCAACTTGGTTTTTAAAATACCAATAGTCTTTGATAATTAGCGAGGAGCAAAGCATCTAGCAAATAAGAGAGTAGAAGTTTGTATTGCACCAAATTAGAACCATGCATTAGAGGTTAGATTTAAATCACACATAATTGATCCATAGTTACAAAATCAACCTAAGATTTGATCTTGTTTAAAACAAAATATTAAATATTGAGCATATCTAGATTGCCTATTTTTTATACGCAGGCAAGAAGGATATGCTCTACATCAAATTTTATCTTCATCATTGTTCCAATAACTAAATACCCTTACCAATTTACATTTAATTTTTGAAAATAACATTAATCTATACACTTTATTATACCCAACTATTGTTAATTTATTCCAAATTAATCTATATTTAATTACATACATTTATTTAACTAGCCTAACCTTTTTTTAGACTGCATGAATCAAGTAGCCCCTCCTATAAACTGCAGTGCAGCTGGTAAACTTTTTTCACGTGACCGGTGATGCTAGCATGACATGCCCTCCAGTACCATAGAGAGGGGGATACTAGACCTCATGACCTCTTGCCTCCAATAAGAATGCTTTAGCCAATCAAACTAGACCCCCCTTAATTAACCTAACCTAATCCTACTAATAGAGAGTGATTAATTTAATTTGAGATATTAAATTTGCTTCAATTAAAATAATTGGACAGATGGCTTCTGACTTCTCAGGGAGGCCATGATCATGATCCCCTAGTGTGAAAGCATGTATTTCAAATCTGCTGAGTCAACTTTCTGCCGCCTTGTCTCCTTGTGGTTGTTGGGCATCAAATTGTTGCATGCAGGTGCTGAGTTGTGCAGTCTGACTATGGAGTTCAATTGGAAGCCCATTCTTTAATAATAATAATTTCTACCAACACAGCCTTTGGAGATACAGAGACCGAGGTTAGTGTCAGTCTGCTGCTTCCTCTAATTTATTACAAATTGCTTCTCTGAATACTTGCAGTCCCTCATAATTTGGTAGATATCATTATCAGTAGAATTCCACAGAGCTCAATACACGAAAGACAAAAAAATGAACCTCCACAAGCAGGATAAGACCAACAGCTCCAGACGAAAGTTAGATAGAACAAAACACAGGCCAAAGCAGTCGGTTCAGGCAATAAGACAAAGCCTGCTGAAGAGTCAACGTCATGGGGAAAAGGTTCAGAGAATTAGAATAAATACAAAAGACAAATACTTCCTTCCTTGCGCATAAAATGGACTGGATTACACCTTGGGAATGTTCATACAGGAAGCCATGAATAGAGAGGTTTACTGTATTAATTAATCCATGCTTGTCTCCCAGTGGGGCCCTCCATTCCATTCCATTCCTTCATTCCATTCCATTCCATTCCATTCCATTTCCATTCCATTCCTAGTCCATTCCTGATCCATCCATTATTTTGTCCTTCCTCCAGTAAGTTGGTCTGATCCATTATATTTTTTGTCATAATCTTCCAGAATACTTGGTTCTTTTAGAATAATTAGGTTCTTTTAGATTATGTCATCCTGCAGTCCTATCATACAAATCAATTCCATTCCAGTTTCACATCTATCATTCTAAACAATATTATTTTTTTGTCATATATAAATTAAGTTTTCAGAATATTTGTTCTATTAGATTATGTCATCCATGTGGTCCTATCATACAAATTGATCCAGTTATACAGCTAACAAGTTCTAAACAATATCATTTTTTTGCCATGTTTAAATTTAGTCTGAATCTTTCAGGACACCTGCTGTTTTATATTGTGTCATGCATGCAGTCCTATCATACAAATCGCCCCCAGTTTTACAGCTATTATTCTAAACAATATTGTTTTTTTATCATGTATAAGTTGGGTCTAAATCTTTCAGGACACCTGCTGTTTTAGATTGTGTCATGTATGCAGTCCTATCATACAAATTGATCCAGTTTTACAGCTATTATTCTAAACAGTATTATTTTTTTTGTCATGTATAATTTGGGTCTGAATCTTTCAGGACACCTGCTGTTTTATATTGTGTCATGCATGCAATCCTATTGTACAAACAACCTCAGTTTTACAGCTATTACTATAAACAATATTATTTTTTTATCATGTAGAAGTTGGATCTAAATCTTTCAGGACACCTACTGCTTTATATTGTGTCATGCATGCACTCCTATTCAATGAATCAATCCCAGTTTTACAGCTATTGCTCTAAACAATATTATTTTTTTATCATGTATAAGTTGGATCTAAATCTTTCAAGACACCTGTTATTTTAGATTGTGTCATGCATGCAATCCTATTATAGAATCAACCCCAGTTTTACAGCTATTACTCTAAACTATATATATATATCATGTATAAGTTGGGTCTAAATCTTTCAGGACACCTGTTGTTTTAGATTGTGTCATGCATGCAGTCCTACTATACGAATTGACCCAAGCTCTAGACCTATCAATCTAAATAATATTACTTTTTTTCAGAAGTTTGGTATCAATCTTTTTAGAATACCTGCTCTTTTAGATTATGTCATCCACGAAGTCCTATCATATGAACCAATCTTAGCTCTACACCTATCACTCTAAACAGTATTATTTTTTATCTCACATAAGTTTGGTGTAAATCTTCTCTTTTAGACTATATCATCCATGCATTCCTATTATATGAACCAACCCCAACTCTACATCTATCACTCTAAACAATATTATTTTTTGTCTCACATAAATTTGGTCTAATTCTTTTAGAATACCTGCTTTTTTATATTATATCATCCATGCAGTCCTATCATATGAACCGACCTTATCTCTACACCTATCACTCTAAATAATATTATTTTGTCATACATCTGTTTAGTCTAAATCTTTTAGGACACCTGCTCTTTTAGATTATGTCATTCATGTGGCCCTATCATACCAACCCTAGCTCTACACCTATCGATTTAAATAACATTATTTTTGTCATATATATTTAATAACAATTTTTTGTCATATATAAGTTCAGTCTAAATCTTTCAAAATACCTGCATTTTTATATTATGTCAATCATGCACTCCTATGAATCAACCTCATCTCTACACCTATTACTCTAAATAGAATTATTTTTTGTCATACACAAGTTTAGTCTAGAATGCGGTCCTATCGTGCTTAGATTGAAGAATACGACATCTTCCTTTTTAAAGGAAAGACTTATTTAAAAAATGTAAATCTCATATTTTCCATTTTTATGTTTAATCTTATTATAATTTAGTTGTTGTTAGCTTGTATGTCAATACTTCAAATTGAGCATTTAGGATTTTCCATGCATAATCAAATATTAAGTTATTAATAATTGTTGGATTACATAATTTTCATGACTCCTTGTAATATTTATTTTCTATATATAAAATTGGAATAATGTTGGGCAATAGTTGATTACAAAAGTTTTGATTTATGATGCTAGAAATGCTTATGCTTATACTATAATTTCTAAACTTAATCATTCATTTGGGTTTATTCTTGGATGTATGTTGCTAACATCATTTATAGATTGATTTGCATAAAACAAGGTAATGTTGTTACCCTAAATAAGATATAAATTCATTAAGGTGAATATAATTATCTATCAAATCTTAAAATTTCTATTTAAACAAATCCTAAATTCAACCAAATCCTAAGTCATTAAAATTAATTTAATTTAAATTTAATAATTATAAATTTTAAATCCAAGTCTTGAAAAGAAAATTTTAAACCCTAAACATAAAAAATAGTCAATCTAACCTTTTATAATGGCAACAGGGCTGCTTGAGATGTGTGCCAAATTATTTAATTGTTTGTCTTGCATGCCCCTAATCGACGACAATAGATACATAAAGGGAGGGGGATTTACATTAGAAAATGGGGGTGGGGTGGTTATTATTTATTCTTTTCCCACCCCTTTCCCATGCTAGATTACTTAAAAAGATAAAGTTATGTGGATAACAATTGTTCCTTTGAGGGTCTTTCAATGTAATGGGTGTAAAGAAATTTATATTGCAAGCACCATAACTAGTCAAGGGAGAAGGTAATGTGAAACTCCCTTAGATTGTGATTATGAGGTAAGGAAAGTATAAAAAGGAACCAAAATTTTGGTATTATTTTCTAGTCATGACCGAGTTTAGTTACATGTAAAAGGGTCTATCCTTTCTCTTTCATTCATTGTAAATAAGTTTGCCTTGATATTCAACTCTATTTTTTTGGATTTGTTTGCCTAATTTGGTAGATATTACTAATGACCTCAATAGTGTGTCGTTATGGATCCTAAGGAGGTTTCTTCATTGGAAAAAATATTGAGGGATCCTTTTTAGTTTTGTGGTCTTAGATGTTTATCATTGTGGTTATTTGATTCTACATAACCTAAAGATTTTGAAACCAAGCCTTTGTGTTTTTAGCTTCAATGTAAGATTATTTGTAAGATGGAACGGTCAATTTTAATATCCACTAATTTGATTATTGAGGTGTTATAAACCATAGTTTCCCTTTGATTCCTTGCAAGAAATGGTGGTTGTTTTTTTTGAAACCTAGAATTTTTAGGGGAAAATATGACTCAAAATTTTTTCTAGAAGACAAAAAATGAGTTGAAAATTATAAGGGTAAGTGCACCAATCTGTGACACAATTTTGATGCCAACTTGGAAAAATTCGCAAAAAAAGATCGAAATTGAGCATTTGGCATGCACCAAATGTAAAAGTAAATTAAAAGCCAAAAAACACATTTCAAACCTGATTTTCATTTCAACCCACGACTTGGCTTGGAGGATTTGAGCTTTGCAACTCGTGTTCGCCAAATCTCATCCATTTTTTGCACTCTTAGCTTGTAATTCTTCATGAGGATGCCGCCAACACGTCGGAGAAGTCGAAGAATGAGAAGTATGTATTTTTATTCTATTTAGAATGCAGATTCAAATAGTTTTTTATAATAAAACTTTGTTCTAATTCTCAAGGAATGAATCTCCACCTTGAAACATTAAGAATTCACAGTCATCCCCTCATGAAGAGCCTCCCATACAAGAATAACTTGAAACCTCTCCATCAATTCATAGGCATCCTCAAGGAACACAAGAAAATATTCTAAATCAAATTGAAAACAATAAAAGAGACAGTGAACAATTAATTGGAGATTAACCGAGCATGCTGAAACCCACCCTTATAGGAGAGGGATTGCCAAATCATTGAATTCAATTGTATCTCATGTAGGAGAAATGAGCAAGAAAATAATTTTTTGGTGAAATAAGAGGGCATGAGATGAGACAATTTTATGCTAGTGGTTTGTCATATGCAGATGTGAAAAAACAAAAAATTAGCAAAGTCAATTTTGTGCAGTTCTATTTTATAGATCCCAGAACCAACATACCTTATGCATGATGTTTCATCCATTAAAATACCAAATTGAGCAAAGCAGGATGGCATTCAATTAACCTCCATGCAACTGCAGGTGCACCATTAATACTGAGGAAACTCTACCAGGATTTATCCAATACATGCCAAATCTTATTTTCTTTGATATCTTAGACTCGTGGCAGGTGGGGCTCCACACATGATAGAATCATTGCATGATGTAATTCAGAAGTGCTGGTAATCAGACCTTACATAGCTAAACTCGCGTCAAGCCGCTCTTCCCAGGTTGCTGGCGATATGGGAAAGGGACATGCTAGAGTCGATTGGCTCGCTCACCCAGACCATTTTACAGTGTGTGAGGCCTCTAGTAGAGCCTAATGTGGAGGAGGCGTGCAGGCCTTGAGCTCCACCCCACCACTGTGGTACTTGTGGTGTTGTTTGCATGTACGATTATCAAAGTGCTTGAGATGCAACTACATAACCTACATTAGTTGTAGAGGCGATGAATTTCATAGATGATTTGTTGAATGATACATTCGACATTGACACTTCGGTAAAATTCAGCAAGTTCATTTAATGTTGTTTATTAAGATATATTTTTAAATTTAAGAATAACTAAATTAGTATAATTTCGATATGATGAAATTTCAAGGTCAGAGTGTTCATGAGACATGCTCCATTCCTATAGACCCTAATTCATTCTTGATGTTGAGTCCACAGGTATGCAACTAGTATTAAATTGAAAATATTATTATTGCATTTGAATAGTTGAATGCTATATTTGAATGTTTGTCTCATAACATGCTTGAATTTCAAACAATTTCTTGGTGGACCTTCAACCTCCAGACCTCGCAATTCATTTCCTCAAACAACTTACACTCAAGTAGCCTTTATTCATTAATGGTGTTGTAAAAAAATGTTAGCTAGTTTTTTGTAATTTTGCATATACAAATCTAAAAAATCGATGAGAAACACAAACATTACATGTGTATTCATTTATCGTGTCATATTATCTTCTCCTAATTCACTTTTTGTTCATTTATTCCTTCCTAATCCCATCCCATTAACATTTAATAGTTCACCCTATTTTCCATGATCCCCTCCTAGCCCATCCCACTAATATCTTCTAGTCCATCCTATGTGTCATTATGCCCTTCTACTCCCATCTTATTGTACCCATTATTATTTCACCCTAGATGTTCCATGATCCCCTATGTTTCACCCTATGTTCCTTTATCCATTCTATGTTATACCATCTTTATCCACGTTTCATCCTAGATAACTCTTCACTATTATTAATACACACAGGTCAAGTTCACACTTCATGTACTATAGTCAACCCCTATACACCTCCTAATTCACCCTATGTTGCATTATTCCCTACTAATTGCATCCCATTAACCTCTAATTGTCCACCCTATATTTTGTTATCCCATCCTAGCCCATATATCAATCTATACTATTCCATCCTATGTTCCATTGACCCCTTCTATTCCGGTATCCATTACCTCTCTTATTTCCTCACCCAGGTTCACAAGAGTCCTCTCTCTTGGTCTTGTCCTACTATCTTCCCCTCACTCCACCCAGAGTGTTCCTTTAATATTCCCTCCTAATCCTATCCCATTAACTGCATGCCTCTAATCTATATTTTGTTGTCTCCACATCCCAGCTCCATCCCATTAACCTATTCTAGTCCATCCCATTCTATTATCACATTTGACCTCATTCATTGTGAAATTCTTGGTCATTATTTCACCTTTGTTCACTATCCCTATTGGTCTTGTCTCTTTATCCCATCTATGCTATAGCACCTCCATCCAAATTTTATCCTATACACCATTAGAAGAAATATTTCCTTCCACTCAGTATTGACCAAAGTTTTTTTCTCCATTAATGCTACACACCTCAACAACCAACTTCATGTGCTCTAGTAAAATCCTAGACACATCCTAATTCATCGTATGTTCCATTATCACTTTGAAAGTTGCTAGTAACATAGTAATCCTCACTTAATTCATGTGAACTTCATTGTAGCATTATCACTATGTTGACAACATGCCCTCATTAACATTAGTTCATTAGCATATGCAATACGAATCTCAATGAGCACTGAACTTTGGCATTTACAAGAGTTTGGAATATCCCAGTGGACTTAGTACTTTCACCATTTTGTGATCTATAAGCACTATATTGTAGTCTCAACTGAGGCCAACCATTTACTCTTTCATTTATGACAGTTATAAAGGGACTACCCGAACTTCTTTATATTATTGTTAGATATGTTGTTTCATTTGCAGTTGTTGACATCAGACATCCCTGGTGATGTTGGTGGCACGATGGACCATGGAGTTACTGCAGCAATAGCCAGTTCTGATCCATTGAGAGAGGTATGCAACAAATTAGTCTATTTGACATTATATTTTCTCTTTTATGGTCTATTATAGAAAACTTTCATGATACTTTTATGTAGTTTAATTTCTATCTTGATGGTTGTTATAGGTGGTTGTCACTCTAGATGGTGGATGTGGTAATGTTGTAAATGTGCATGATGACTATATGTATGTGGTAAGTGATT
>VDFB02345817.1:0-16945 GCA_007258455.2 Sequoia sempervirens | reverse complement strand
GACCCATTTGGCCATGGGGCCAGTCAAAGTGGTTCTAGATAATAGATACTTCAAGGGGTCAATTTTAGCGATTAACTTGACTGGGTGACTAAGCATGTAATGGCGGAGTTTCTGTGTACTGAAAATCAGTGCTAGGCAAGCTTTTTCCATAGGGGAGTAATTTAACTCATAGCCAACTAGTGTTCGGCTGATGTAGTAGATTGCCCTTTCCTTGAGTGACTCATCATGCTGCGCCAATAATGCCCCTAGTGCAACTGAGGTAGCAGAGATATAAAGCAGGAGGGGTTTTCCTGGAATAGGTGGCATCAAAATTGGCGGATGAGCTAAATATTCTTTGATTTTATCAAAACCCATTTGACACTGCGGAGTCCATCGGAAGGTTGAATCTTTCTTCAAAAGATAGGTAAATGGTTGACATTTATCTACAGCTAGGCTATGAAACTGACGGATGGACTGCATTTTTCCTCGCTTTAACCGCTTTAGGTTACGTGGAGGTGGCATGTCCAAAATAGCCTTTACCTTTGTGGGATCAACTTCAATACCTCTGTGAGAGACTATGAAACCTGGCAACTTCCCTGACGTGACCCCAAAGACACACTTTTTTTTATTTATCCGCAACTTATAATGCTCTAACCGCCAAATATCTTTTCTAATGGCGGATGCTCGGCTGTTCGATTTCCCAATGTCATCAACATAGTCTTCCATGATGATATGGATGAGGTCATGGAAGATAACCATCATGGCCCTCTGATACATTGCCCCCGCGTTTTTGAGACCGAAGGGCATAACATTGTAACAGAAGGTGCCCCAAGGAGTTGTGAAGGTGGTTTTGTGTTGGTCTTCGTGCACTGGATCTCTGTTATAACCTATAGGCCATCCATAAGGGATAACATCTCATGTCCTGCTGTTAGGTTGACCAACATGTCAATATTAGGAAGAGGGAAATCGTCTTTTGGGCAGGCTTTGTTGAGATCCCTGAAATCCGTGCAGACCCGAATGTCTCCATTGGGTTTGGAAACTGGAACTATATTGGAGATCCATTCGGAGTAGTCAATTGGTCTGATAAAACCCACGTCCAGTAACTTCTCCAATTCCTTCTTAACTAACAAATGCTTAATTTGTGATGCATCTTATGAGTTTTTGCTTGACAAGTTTGGCGTCTGGGCGAATGTCCAAGTGATGGACCACTAAAGCAGGGTCTAATCCTGGCATGTCCGAGTATGACCACGAAAAGTTGACGATTCCTTCTTGGAGTAGCTGCACAAAGATCGGATACTCTTGTTCAGAGAGTGACTTGGCTACATAGGTGATCTTCAGACTTTCAACAGTTCCCAAATTAACTTCTTGTGTCTCTTCAATCAGGATAGATGACCTGGCAGATAGCTGAGTTCCCATAAGGGGAAGATGAACATCTCCATCTTCCTGCCTCTTCAGGTTTTCACCTTAGATGCATCCTTTATTTTTACTTTTTCTAGGTCAGGAAGTGCCTCAAGAAGGTTTCCACTAGATGACCATTTTTTATTTTTCTTACTTTTATTTTTGCGACTGGAGTGTTCATCCTCCCCCAATCCCATAAGGTTGACATATGTGTCCATAGACATACTGACAGGTGTGGTATTATGTAGGTCCCAATCAATGAGTTCAGGGTGACGAAGGGATAGGCTAATGGCACAGACGGATAGGCATTCGAACATGGACGACAAGTCAGTGTGATCGACATCATCGTATGCATGTATGATGGATTCCTCCTCAGGTATGTCTGCCAATGAGCCCTCGTCCATGGTGATACTATGAGAAGTATTAGATGATGTTGCGAGTCTTTTCTCGCTGGCCGGCCATAAATTCAACTCCTACCTTCTTTTGGTAACCGTGGTGTATCATCGGGTTGCAATCGCCTCTTGTTCCCTTCTACCGGCCTCTACCTTGGTAAGTTATATTTTTCCACCTAACTTTGTTGGCCACTCTGATACTTTTCCCCGAAAATATTTCTTTTAGAGGAGTTTCTGGTTCGGGCTCTTCTCGGTAAACCCATTGGCTTATGTCTTCCTCTGGTGCATCAATCTTGACACTCGAAGATCTGAAAGTGGTGGTAGGGATTTTTTTACCGCTGAAGGTGATGATCTTGTCTTCCTTTTGTGTAGCACGTGAAGGTTGACCGTACTCATGTGGTGACGGTGGCATGGTGGCTACATTGAGAGCCATATGCATCTCATACTCACCACACCCTTTGTCAATGATCTGGACTCTAGTGGCTGAAGGATTAGTGGCGGAGGATGGAGTGGTGCTCATGGTGGATAATGGATTAGAGGGTGACGACTAGGATGCCCCCATTTCAACCCCAGGACAATAATGTAAATGGGGAAAAGATGCTTCTAAAGCTCGACAATATTCAAACGGTTAGGGGTCGGCATAGATGGTGACCTCCTGTCTGTTGACTGGGAATTTGAGGCATTGATGGTACGTGGATGGGACGGCTTGCATAACATGGAGCCATGGGAAGCCAAGGAGGAGATTATACGGTAAGTCCAGATCAAGGACATGATAGGTAGTATATTGGAGCACAGGTCCCACTTGGATAGGGAGATTGATGATTCCTTCTGAATTCCTCTCTGCATTGTCATAAGCTTTGATTGTAATTATCTGGTTGCTTAGGTCCGCTTGAGTATACCCTACCTATTTTATGAATTTCAAAGTACATAAATTGAGGGCAAAGCCATTATCTACCAAGACCCTTTTTATTTTATGACGGGCAACTATGACTTCGATATGTAGGGGGCGGTTGTGATTGACATCGATGTTGGGCATATCATTTTGGCTGAAGTGGAGGTGATGAGACAAAGCCAAGTGTCCCACCAAAGCTTGGAATTGTGTGGGGTCGATGTCATTTGGGACATGGGTTTCTTGCAGGGCTCTATTGAGGATCTCTTGATGTACCGGGGAAGACTTAAGCAAATCCAAAATGGATATATGAGCGGGGGTCTTCCTTAGGTGATCAAGGACGTTATATTGAGAGTTTATAGGAGTGGGTTGGATGGGTGCAGAGGCTGCAGGGATGGTGATGCGGGCTCATCGTGTAGTAACAGCACATTGAGGGTCTTTGGCTTTAACGTGTATCATGGATACTTGGGGTTCCACCTGCTCAATGTAGTGAATAACACCCTCGTAATTGAAGGGCACATTATTGTAACTCACATTATTTGTGTTGTTGTTTTGGGGATTATTGTTGAGGTGCTAGGCCCTGACTACGGTTTGGGAAGGCGCTTTTGATAGATTTAGTTGAGCATTGACTAATTTTTAAGGTCGGTAGGGTCACCTGATATCTCCTCGATCAATGAGATCTTGGACATAATTTTTTAAACCCTGACACTTATTTAAAGAGTGTCCCTTGATTTTATGAAAGTCACAATACTCATTTTCTTTAAACCATGCCGGTTTGGGTTTGGACTCATCGAATGGTTTGGTGACAGGGTATGTGATGGGGTAATTGATTTGTAACAATTTATTAAAAACAACACTCAAGGGTTCACCCAATTGGGCATATTGACGTTTGGTGTTCCCCTAATTTTTTTGGTTTGACTGTTGAGGGGGACGAGGTGCCCCCTGGGGTACCGATATGGCATTGGGTACAGACTGTTGTTGCCTTTGGGATGCATTAGCCACTTGGACATGTTTGGTGTCTGTCACTCCATCATTCACCACATTTTTGTTCTTATTCCAGAATCGTGGTTTATCTCCAAATGACCTTTCTTTATCATGACTGTGTATTTTGATGTGTCCTTTGGCAATAAGGGCACGTTCAAGGATAGGTCCCTTTTCCACTATCTCTGTGAAAGTGGTGACACAATGTAGTCTAAAATTGTGGGCCATGTCAGGATGAGAATTTTCCACGAAAAGGGTGACCATGTCTTTTTCTTTCAGAGGATTTTTCATTCGACTAGCTAATGCACGCCACCATTGGAGGTAGCTGGTAAAGGTTTCTCCATCACGTTGTTTCTCTTTTAGGAGATCTAAGGTGTCTGTATCCTTCTGCAAATTGAAAGAGAAGTAGGATACAAACTTCTCTGATAAGTCTGCAAAAGTTTTTATGGATCCCTTTTCGAGAGTCATGAACCAATCTAGGGCATGGCTTGCTAGGCTTCGTGGGAACAAGTGCAAGAGATAGTTATCACTGTACATGACTTCTTGGCACTGTGAATAAAACTCCTGCAAGTGAGCCTTAGGGTCTTTGTCTCCCTTGTATTTGTCAAATTTTGGTATCTCGAAATGTTTAGGAAATGGGATCAATGAGATGGATGGATCAAACGGATATGGGCATATATCTTCAAATTTAAATGATTGTTTTGTAGCCCCGGCTTGAAGTTCCTTAAGTGCGGCTTTCATTTCCAACAAATCCGATCTAGCTGGTGGCGGGTTGGGGGGATATTGATGGTAGAATGATGAGGGATCTTGCTAAAAGGGTGTCAGGTTGTTGGAATATGGGTTTGGATGATTGGATGATGACATGGCTTGCTGGTAAGATGGGGGATTTTGTTGATATGGGCGCTATTGTTGTGGGGCATAATATGGATTGGTTGGGTAAAAGTGTGGGGTAGGTTGTTGAGGAACTTGGAAGGGACGTTGTGTGTTGGTTTGTTGGTATTGAGGATATTGTTGTGATTGTGGGGAGGTTGCATAAAGCGATTGTTAGGGAAATTGTTGTTGGTTGTGATAGTAGTAGTTTTGGGGAGGTTGTTGTTGTGGCATCGAGTGTTGTATAGACTGAGGTGGGATATTATGTTGTGGTTGAACCTTTGGACGCAAAAGGGACACGAGAAAGGGAGATATGGTTTGGGCAGTAGGTTGAGATGGATTGCCTTGTGATTGGTAGGATGGTTGTTGTGAAGAGGCCAAAGCATTGTGTATAAGTTGTTGCAGATGAGATGGCGGAGGTAGCGTAGGCGTATTTTGTAAATGGGGTTGTTGGGTTTCGCTCGGAATGTTCAGCTGGAGTGTGCCTTGTGGAGGTAATTGAGGTGGAATGGTAGACTGGTGAACCTGTTGAGGTGGTATGTTGGTGGTCCTATGAGGTGGAAGCGATGTGGCAAAGGAGGTGCCCCCAATGTTGAATAGAGGTTGGTTGGAAGGAGGGGGTGTTGTTAACGTTAATGAAGGAGGTTGTGGAGCACTTTGTGGCATGTTGTAAGCAAAAGGATTATTGGGATCAGGCACTTGAGGTCCACCTATAGCTGAGGTCGAAGCGTGTGGGGGATAATTAACCTGATAAAGAATGGCATTGCCAAATTCAAGTTGATGCCAACCCTCGACTGGAGGGACATTGGAGAAGTATGAACCTTTGGGTGCATTTTGTGAATCTTGGAGCATGTTAGATGGGGTACTCCTATATTTGGACAAGTCAACATTGGAGGGGGGTTTGACACCCTTCTAAATTAGGTGGGCCAATATTTCCTCCCCATGTTTCTCAAGCAAATGGTCAGTCATTTGTACATTGGTGGGATTACTAAAATGTTCCTCAAGTGTGAGTTCAGGTTGATTAACCATACTCTCTTCTCTATGTGGCAAGTTATTCTGATTCTCGGTGTTGGAGTGTGATGAAGTACCATTATGGGGATCATGAGTGATGTTGGTACCCTTGTTAGGATCTGATGAGGTGTTTTTGGGATCTTGAGGGTTGTTTGATTAGGCATTTGGAGCTTAACGGTCGGCCATTTTCTTTGCCTGTGAATGGGTCTGAACGGGCATGCAAATGTGGGATGAGCAGATTAATGAGTTTGTCAAATGATTTGATTATGATTGGATAAAGGTGTGATTTGGATGGGGTTTGGATTTGGATCAGATTTTGTTGGGCTATATTGGATCGGATTGGATTTTGATTGGATTGGATTTGGATTCGATTGGATTAGGATTTGATTGGATTGGATTGGATTTGATTAGGATTTGGATTTGGATGGATTGGATTGAATTGGATTTGGATTTGATTTGGATTTGGACTGGATTGGATTGGATTTGGATTTGATTTGGATTTGGATTGGATTGGATTGGATTGGATTTGATTAGGATTTGGATTTGATTGGACTGGATTGGATTGGATTGGATTAGGATTAGGATTGGATTGGATTTGGATTTGGATGGATTGGATTGGATTGGATTTGATTAGATTGGATTGGACAATTTGATCAGTTTGGATAGATTTAGACTATTGGATGGGTATGGTTGGATGATGAAAGATGTGAGAGAGAGACCTTAAGCTTGATCACAGGAGATTAGCTTTAGTGACTCTAGAGCTTTGATTGATTAAGAGGATGATTACAGCACCGAACCCACCTTAAGATAGGAATGGATTGATTGGGCTGAGGATGATAACTTACAACACCGAATTCACCTCAAGATGGAAGTGAATTGATTGGGGTTGAAGTTAAAGACTAATAATCAACTTCAAGTGCTATAGGAAATTTGGGTAACCACTTTGTAATACAAGGTTAGGACGGTTTGGCTATGGGTGGTGTTTGGTGATGTGAATGGTAAAGCTGTGATGTTTGTTAGGTGAGGGTATGGACTATTGAATGTAAAATTAAAATGAAAAAGGTGGATCGAAAATGATTGTGGAGAATGAATGGGGATTTATAATGGTTAACGAAGATTTAGAGTGATTGAATGGATGTTTAAATGGATCAAATGGGGTTTTTGGGAAGTTTGGAATGATAAAATGGAGGCTTAGGATGATGAGGTAATGGTTGGGGGTGATTAAATGGTGATTTAGAGGTTAAATAAATCCAGATGGGGCAATTTCGGGTGTCTAGGAGGGCAAATCCACCCTCCTCAAGTAGTGAAAGATCGTGGCGCTGGATGCTGAAAATCAAAGTGTAGATGTTTTCCTCGGCAAGAGAACTGGCAGCTACGCCTTTCCAAGTAGTTGGAATCGTATGCCGGGCCACTTTGAGGCAGAGGATACTTATGCAACAACCTTTGTTAGATTTTTAAGAAAAAACCGCTAGTTGTGCCCCTCCCATCGCAGAAGAAGAGTAAGCAGAAAAGCACCAATATCCTTGCCAAAACAATGTTAGAGGGTTACTACTTGGAAAATAGCAAAAAAAACGAAAGTAAAATAGGTTAAAATAACTATTTTACCCTTCCAACCGTGTTGTTTTGGGGTCAGCCTTCTGCAGCTGAAATCGTGGCATCACGCCTTCAAGGAGCAGAGGGCGCTGTCATAGAAAAATCAGCATGCTGCTTCAAGCGTAGAGCAGAGGGTGTCACACCTTCTCATGGCAGAAAGGCAGGGCCGCCTTCTCGCGCGTGACGGCGCCGCCTTTCTGCAACAAACCTTATCAGGTTTTTAAGAAAATCTATTAGTTGTGCCCCTCCTACTGCAAAAAGAGTGTTAGAAAATCCCTCTAAATATATTCCTAAAGACAACAAACGTGTTAGAAGAAAATAAACTTTCAAATACGGGGCGCTGCCGCCTTTCTGCAACAACCTTTGTCAGATTTTTAAGAAAAACTGTTAGTTGTGCCCCTCCCACTGCAAAAAGAGTGTTAGAAAAGCCCTCTAAATGTATTCCTAAAGACAACAAACGTGTTAGAAGAAAATAAACTTTCAAATACGGGGCGCTACCACCTTTCTGCGGTGAGGCAGAGGGTGCTGCCGCCTTTCTGCGGTAAAATGGGGGCGCTGCCGCCTTTCTGCGGTAAAGTAGAGGGCGCTGCCACCTTTCTGTGAGTTTTTCCTGCAAAATTCTTAACCAAAAGGGGAGATTAAATGTAAGACCCATATGTGGGTCCCACCGGGCATGCCAGAAATGTATTCCTTGAAATTTATCCTACTCTAATATGCAAAATAACTTAAGAAATGTGAAATGATAAGATACCAAAGACACCTCAAGGTTAGCCAAAAGAGTGATATAACGAAAAGGAAAACGAACAAAATGAAATACAAATAGTTTCACCTTCCTTGCTATTGATATCTCTTTGATTGGACCTTGCCTGGAATGGTTTGTGTGCTCCTTAGATGATTGCTTGAGTGACTAAAATGCAAGATTCAATGTGCAATATGATCAAAAGAGATGGCTAAATGATGGCAAAGGATTGAGAATATAAATTGGCAGCATGTAGTTATCAAATGGCTAAGTGTTGTAAATGCGCTTAAGGAGGGGGTATTTATAGGAGAATTTGAATTCTCTAGAGAATCTAATACAGATTGTTCTAACAAGGCCAAATGAAGGGCTATGGTGGCTTGAGAACTCCACAAGCCCCTCAAGCATCTTGACATGTGGAGGGTGAAGGACAAGAGGATATGAGGTGTAAGTGAGGTGTCAAGAAGGTACATGAGGTGGAGAAAGGACATGCACCTTGAGAGGAGGAGATTTCCTCAAAAGGGATTCCTTGGTCCCCAAGTGGGAGTGAGGGACATTTGAGAAATTTTGGAATCTCAAAATCTAAGGAAAAGGAAAGGTGGTTAGTTATAAATGTGGAATTGGGTACCCATCTCTAGGAGGATCTAGAGGATAAAAAAGGTGGGTCTAAAAGGGGGACTTGGTCACATGTGGAGATTGTGACAAGTCTAAGGTCTCTAGAAGCCTTGAAGAATGGAATGTGAATTAAAAAATCTACATATAAAGGAGGGGAATCTAGGACAAATAAATGTGAATTAAAAATTCACATGGGAAAGGGGGTCAATGCCAAAAGAAGGTAAATGCAAAGGTTGGCTAAAAAGTGGTGCTAAATTTAGCTAATGATCTTGGTTAAGGTTGTGCAAATATTGGATTAAGCTAATTAATAGAAGATTAGAGGCAAGTGGCAATGTAGGAGGATGTGACATTAATCTCTGATTAAGAGAATGCACATCATAATCATGAATTAATTAAATTAATTCAGATTAGAGCAAGGTTATGGAGGATGTGACAAGGAGAGAGAAAGTGAGGAATTTTAAATTGATTTTAAATCAAAAAGGGGGAAAATGACTAAATTAAATAAATTAGCGTATTTATTTAATTTAGAGAGGAATAAGGTGAAAGACAAAGTATTAATTATTAAATTAAATACTTTACCGATATGAGACAAAAGGTGTAATATTAATTTAATAAATTAATATTAACACGATAGACAGGAAGGCAGTAAATTTAAGCATATGGAAGTGATTAAATTTAGATGTCTACACCCGCAATCACCATAGTCACCGCAAAGAAAAGAATGCACCCAAAAAAACCAAACCAACAATAAATAAACGAAATCAGATTACCAAGTTTTCATCAAACTCAATGAATGGTACAACCAATGGGCCAAATTTCCTTTTTGTAGGCAGGGATCACCTCAACATTATTATCCCACATCACAAATTTTAGTGGAAGAGTCTATAGTTGTCCTTCATCACGTGTCAACAACACTCAAAAGGATTACTTAAAATTTGTACAAACCAAATGCCAGCTAAGAACACCACCCCCTACCACCTTCTGATGTGGCATCCAATGCCACCTCCCTCTGCCAGCTTGGAGGGACACCTACCCTACCCCCCACAAACTTGAATCATGCTTAAAAAATTTCCTTTAAATTTGGACCCTCAACTCCTAGATTGGACAAAAGATCTGCCTCAAAATTACTTTCCCTCAAGATATAATTAAACATTACTTGATCTAACTTAGTGATCCGATCCAAAGCTGCTTCCAACATTTCCCCAAGTTTCCAATTAGGAATTTTATTGGTTTTGAGTGCATTGATTACAAGCAAGGAGTCCCCCTCAATTACCACCCAACTCATACCCAATTCAGAACAGAAATCCAAACCGAGAATGAGGGCTTGAAATTCAACGACATTGTTTGTTCCATCCGATAAAGATTTTTCTAGACGACCCAAAGCCACACATGAAGAGTCTCTTATAATGCAACCTACACCTGAAGGTCCAGGATTACCCTTGGAGATCCCCTCAAAATTCAATTTGATCCATCCTAGTTTTGGGGGAAACCAAAATACCTTACTTCGATCAACTACAAAGGTTGCTCCAATTGCATTCTTGCTTGAAGGTGCCTTTAAGCCACCCCAAGACTTTAAAATCCACAAGTCCAATTCAATGAAATTACCTTTCATTGGGTTCAATTCACCCAATCTTGCATTAAACAGTTCTAAGATACTAGCCTCAATCTTGCATTGTAGCCTGGGAATAAAAAGTTCCTTATCCTAGAAGATGCGCCTATTTCTCTCCTTCTAGACTTCCCATAAGACAAAGGATGGACTTGACACCCACAAATCCCCAAATAGAAATTTCTTAAACTGCATCGGCCAAGATTTTAACCAGTCAAAGAGATTATTAGGAAAGGTTGTTTTCCAACAAATCTTAAAGCAAAGCCACTCCCATATCTTCTATGTGTAATGACACTTCAAAAATAAGTGATCTATAGTCTCTTCGTCTGCTCTACATAAGGGGCATCTAGAAGGGCCATAAAAGCCCAACTTGGAAAATCTATCTCCTGTTAAGACTCTGCCCTAAGCTTTTTCCCAAGTGAAAATTCCCTCTTTTGGTAGACAATCCTTACTCCAACATAACTGAATTGGCAAGTTCAGAGCCTCCTCCCCTAAAGATGCCAAAATAGCATAACTATTTTTTGCTGAATAGACTCCTGTAGGTGACACATTTCATCTCAACCTATCCTTTCCAAGTCTTCTCCACACTCTCCTTTCTAAAAAAATTTTCTCCATCATTTCCTCCTCTTGCTTAGACAAATCCAACTGACTGACTAACTTCCATTTGTAATAGCCCCCTTCCCCTGGCTGAAAGGCGTCAAAGCATTCCCATACTTTAAGCCCCACACTTGGATTGCTTTCTCTTTTATTCCAGCTAAAGCTAGATTTTAAGCAGGTAGACCTTCCCACGAGTCTTCCCAAAATAGAGCATCCTCCTCAACTTTTAATTCCTAAGTTAAAAAATCCAAAATGAGGTCCCAAGAATTTTTGATGAAATTCTAGATTTGAGAACTGTTAGGGAGAGATTTTTCTGTAAGAAAACAATTTGGATCCTCATCCAAATATTTAGCCCAAACAATTTTTACCCATTTTAGATTTAGCTAGGAATGAATCACCGAAGACAATTTCGCCCCCAACGCCTTATTCTACAAGAGAAAAAATTTCAAACCAGCTCCATCTTCTTCCTTTCTCTCACAAATCTTTTGTCATTTCACTAAAGGAAACCTTTTTTTTATCCGAATTTCCTTTCTAGAAAAAATCTTTCATAATCCAATTTAAAGATTTACTAATACCAACTTGCAAAGGCAAACATGACATCATATAGATTAGAAGAGCTGAAATCATCGATTTTAACATAGTTAGCCTTCCATCCCATGACAACCACCTATTCTTCCAAGAGGACAGTCGCTCTTTGAATCTATCTATCACATAATTCCAAATGCCTCCACTTTGAATGCCCTTCTCAAGCAATAGGCCCAAGTATTTTCACAGTAAAAGTCCTTTTTTAAAACCCAAAATCCTTACAATCTACACTTCACTAGCACATGAAGAATTGAAAAGGAAAATATCTAATTTAGCCACACTTACCTCTTGCTCCGAGGCTTGAAAATATTTATCCAAAATACCTTTAAGCCTCCTGGCCTTCCTAGCTGAAGCAGACCCAAACAACATTGTGTCATCCACAAATTGTTGATGTGTTATCGAGGGGAGACCACTTGTGACCTGAATAACTTCCACCCAACTAGTCCTCTTTGCATTCTCTAACACTCAACCCAAAGCTTCTACCATTATTATAAACAAGAAAGGGGAGAGGGGATCACCTTGTCTCAACCCCCTTGAAGCTGTGAAGAAACCTTTAGGAGAGCCATTCACTAACACTGAATAGTGTGGGAATGCAATCCAACCGAACAACCATTCCAACCAAGCTTTCTAAAAACCAAATGCTTCCTTCACCTTAAACATGAAACACCAATTAACCTTATCATACACTTTCTTAATATCTAGCTTCAATAACATTGCAAGTTTCTTTGTCTTTTGAATTGAATGAATGACCTCTTGAGCAATTATCACACCATCAAAAATTGACCTGCTAGGGACAAAGCCAGTCTGCTCATCTAAGATGATAAACAATAAAATCTTCTTCAACTGATTAGCCACAACTTTCACTAGAATTTTGTAAATAGTTTTGTAAAGGGAAATGGGTCTAAACTCATCCCACGATTCTGGATTTTCCTTCTTAGGAACTAAGGCTATTAAAGTGCTATTCAATTCCTTAAGCACCATGCCCATGCTCCTAGAGTCTTCAATCACTTCAACCACCTCTTTGCCAACAAAATCCCAACACTTGTGAAAGAAGGCCACTGGGAAGCCATCCAGACCAGGAGCCTTCTCCGTTTGAAGTCCAAAAGTTTCCACTTTAATTTCTTCCTTCGAAAATTTTACATTCAGAAGATTCAAATACGTAGGTAAAACCAATTTTGGAATATTTTTCAAAATTTCCCCTTAAGCAACTAAATTCGAGTCATTCCAATCATTTAGGAGGTTCTGAAAATAAACCACTGTAAAGGATTTTATTTCAATTGGGTCTTCCAAAAGATGACCATCCACCCCCTTTATGCAACTAACCTGATTCACCTCTCTATGATAGTTGAGTTATGAAAATATTTAGTGTTTCTATCCCCAACCTTTAGCCAAACTTCTCTTGATTTTTGTCTCCAAAATATTTCTTCACACGCCAACACTTCATTCAGCTTCCTTGTCAACTCCTTCTCTTGCTCAAAACTTGAATCATCCATGCCTTGTTGAATTATGGTTTCTAATAGATCCTCCAACTCTTCCTCCAAACAAATCCTTTCTTCAAAAATATTTTTGAAGCAATCCTTGTTCCATTGCTTTAGTTGTTGCTTTACAAATTTCAACTTGGTGACAATGTTGAACTTTTTTGAACCTCTCAGGGTATAAACATTCCACCAAGATTCAATCAGTCCCAATAAATTAGGGTTTTTGAACTAAATCATTTCAAACTTGAAAGGGCAATGAACCAACCCCTTGTCACCGACAATGCATAATTGGACAGGATAATGATCAAAACCACTCCTTGGAATGATTTTGTTGTCCAAGCTGAAAGGAAAAAGACTCAAATTTCCTTTAAAGAAAAAATTGTCTAATTTCTCCACAATACTGCAAAACCTTTTCTATGATTGGTCCAAGTATAAGTACCATTACCCGTGTGAATTTCCACCAATGAATTTCTCTCCACAAAATATTGAAAGTCTAACTAAGACTATAAAGCCCTTCCCACACCTCCTTTTTTGTCTTCAGATCTCAAAATAGCATTGTAATCCCCCCCCAAAATACAGAAGTCCAAATTTGAACTTTTAAGAAAATCCCCCACCTCTTGCCATACCAATCTCTTAAGCGAGCACAAGGAGGGACCATAAACATTGATTAGCAAAAATTGTAGATTAGAAGACAAGATTCTTACCTAGCAAGACAACCAATGCCTTCGAGCTAGCACTTCTTCCACCAAAACTGACTGAGGTTTCTAGATGGTTAACAAACCACCTTGCGGCACCTTCTTCCCCCACTCACAACCACTTCCAATGCTTTAATTTTCTACTAAAATTGTTAAGGTCCTGAACACCCAATTTTGTTTCTTGAAAGAGGCATACCTCCTCGATTGGTTTTGATGACGGCCTGTGGCACCACTTTTTAGGGGCATTTAAACCCCTAACATTCCATAGTAATATCTTCATTGATGTTCAAGAAGAGCATCTCTCTTCCCTACTTTCATTATAAAATCAATTTTTTGTTGACCATTTGCCTCCCCATCCCATTTTCTATTTTCCTAGTTCGAGATCATGCCTCTCTTTTTATTTACTCCATAATCTAGTGAGGATTTAACCATATCCTTTTAATGAATACCCAGCTTAACCCTAGCTTCTACCAAACCTTAGGAGAACTTTCTCTTCTTTGTGGACTAAGGGATCCATACTTCTACACTAGCCAGCGCTCCTAGGAAATCATCCTCACCTGGATTCTCTACCTCCATTTCATCCTCTAACAACCATGCATTAGCTTTAGTAGGCTCCACCATAACAACTAGCCCTTTACCCGCCTCTATTAAAGAGTCCAACTCCACATTACTACAATTTTCACCTAAAATCTCCAAAGCCTTTGAGATTTTCTCATCCAAGGACATATTATGCTTATCCAGCTACTTACCCTCCTCTGTGCACTTTCTCTCCAACTCATTGAGCGCCTCCTCCTAAATGAAATGCCCCGACTGAGGTGAAAGAATCATTGATTCTTTCTCTTGGTCACAGACAGGTGACTTCTCCATAGCTTCAATTGAAACTTTTTAAATGCTACCCTCTTGTTCTGGATACACTTTTTCTTGGCATGTTTCTATAACTAACGCCACTTTTGATTTCCCTGCCTTATCGGTCTTTAGCCTACAACCCAAAGGTCACACTAAACTATATTTAGAGTAGGAGTCACCTCTCAACTTTTGAATCCAACTCCCATAACCAAAAATCAACTCGAGCTCATCATAAAGGTGTTGCACCAGATTATTTTCCATACAAATCTATATATGGGTATGTGCCTCCCCCAACCTTCTCCTTTCTTCTACACACACAAAGGTGCCCAAACAATTCCCAATCTCCTCTAGGATGCTTGGCTCCCAATATTCTGTGGGGAGATCTAGTAGACTATACCAATCTTGCATTGACTCCATTACATGGGTCGAAGGATTGAAACCAACCTTCCAGCATCTCAGATAAAAGCCACACCCATCAAGAACCCAAATACCATTCGTGATTTCATCCCTTAAATCCCTTGTTGGAAAAATAACTAGGAAAAAATCATTTTGAAGGGTTTTGAACTAGAGCTTATCACCCCAACACGATTTCTACCATTTCACTAAATAATCCTAGTTGAGATCCAAGTCATACCATTTTCCAATCAAACCCAGATTTTCTAACCTCAAAACTTCAACTTGAAGCTTTACTGTACTAACCACCAAGGAAGCCCTACCAGCCGGAATCCCATTGCCATTTCCTGGGATAGGCTTCCTATTGTCACCACCTCTCACCTCTTCCCTATCCTCCTCCCATTCTGAATCCAACTTTATCCTTTTCCAAATATCCTTGATGAAGGTTTTCCTCCTAATAGGATTTCAATTTTGACTAGATTCCTCCAACCTTGACTACCCTCCAAAGCCTCTTCCAGACCCATCATTTTTCTAGGGCCTTTGAAAGGCATCATTCTTATACCCACCTCTTCCTTGGTGACCCCTAAAACCCAATCTATCGCTATCAAACCTTCTCCCCTCATGGCCCCACCCAACAACATGAGGAGCATCTTGAAAAGTATTCTTTGGGTGGGCCCATCTTTCTAGGTGCAAAACCCCAACAACATCCACTTGTCAATTTCCTTTGAAACCACCCTGAACCCTTGTAGGGAAATGCCCTACATCCGACCATTGCAGACCCTGAGCATGCGCCATTTTTAAAATTGAATTGACATAGACCTCATTTCTCAATTATTCTCCTCTTTCAATTCAAAAAAAAATTAATAATCACCTATTATGATATTATTCGATATATATGTTGTAATTTACATACTAATATGATTATGCAAGAATGTGGTATTAACATGCCACTTGAAACAATCAAGGAGTTTATAGCAGGTTTTTTTTGTGAAAGATCTAATGGGAAATTATTTTATTTAAGTTCATATATTTCTAGAGAATGCAGTAGTTGTGGCAATCTTTCATTCTTAGGAGTTTGTATGCATGAAAGTGTTGAAAATGATTTTGGACAAAAATTAGTGGATTTTAAAAGATTTAAGAATGTTAAGTATTATTTAAAATATGGAAAATTGGAAAGTGTTGTGATTTAATCATAGAAAAAATTAGTGTGCATGCATTCATATCATAATTTAAGAGTAAGATTTACCAAAATATGTCAAGAACTCTCAACATGCTTGATGGATTGATGGAAAGTTTCACACATGTGAAACATATTTCTAGTTGGAACTATACTATTAGTGGTTGATTTTGCAAAAACGTATACTCTTGATCCATAAGAGGAAATCCAATTACAATATTACAATTCAGTGCAAGTGGTTATGTTTGTTCATATTGTATACAAGCATGCAAATGATAGCACAAAGGATGATATAAATTTTTTGAGGTATTATCATTTCTATTTGAGTGGCAACCGATTACACTCGTCAAAGTTTGTTCAATATCGTTTCAATATATTTTGTTCAAAATTAAGAGAAAGAGGAATCCAAATGATAAAACATCTCATATGGTCAGATAATTGTATGGGATGGTTCAAGAATGATTTAATGGTCTATTGGTTAAGTAGGGTTCACAAGAAACATAATGTCCAACATATGTGGAGTATTTTTGAAGTTGGACATGGTAAAGGAGAACATGATGGAGCAGGTGTGTGTGTTAAAAGAATTCTTGACAGAGAGCAATTAAAATTTGAGGATGTAGTACAATTTAAAGATGCGTGTGGTATTATGGATTGGTACAATACATAATTATCTACAAGATCAAGCGAGTACTCTACAATTCATCGATTCTTTTGATTGAAGAGAACATTCTACCTAGCCTTCTAAATGGAATTTATTTAAGAGTTCAAATGCAAGCACATGGACTATCTGGACAAGGGAGCTTGCATTTTTTTGTCATTTTTGTATTTCAAGAGATTGGGAAGCATGTGAGAATATAGAATGGGTTGAAGAGTGGAAGCAAAGATTGTTGACACCTACACAAACACACAATCAATATGAAACAATAATTAATGACAATGATCAAGTGTTTGTATTAGATGACTATGATCATGTTTCAACCCTTGTACAAGAAGGTAATTTAATTTAATTTATTTCATTTTATTTCACTTTATTACTATTTTTTAATATATATTTAATTATATATATGAATTCATGTTTGGAGATTGGTCAAATTATATGGACCA
>VDFB02345816.1:0-64527 GCA_007258455.2 Sequoia sempervirens | reverse complement strand
TTTTGAATCTGAAACATGCTTCATGAGTTTTTATGTTTTTTAAAAGTTGTAATTTAAAAAATTCATAATTAATTATTTACTTGGAAAACACTTAAAAATATATATGCATCACATCAAGACATGAGTCCTCTACTTATATCTAAAATATTATAAAAAAATATTATCATTTTATTGTGGTTAGGGTAGTTAGACATACACCTACTTCTTATTTTTTCCCTAAAATTTAAGTGCTACTGCATTGAAATTTCAAAATTTCACCAAATATATATATTTTTTAAATAAACCTAGTGGTTTAGAAACTACATTCAATTTTCTACAGATTCTATTCTTACATATTATTGAAATAATATAGATAACTTAATCAAATTTTACCCAAGTTTCCTAACTCTAGTTTTTTTAAATTTTTTCGCTACTTAAGGGCCTGTTTTTTCCATGATGATCTTGTACATGTACCTTGCTCATCCTTATAGAAATTTTGAGTTCACAAGAATTCACAAGAGCATTCAAGGGAAGATTATCAAGCATTTTAAAGCAACATTCAAGCATCAATCATCATGTCAAGGACTTCATGCATCATGTTTGTTATTGTGCTAACAATTGTGATGTAGGGTTTATGATTCAAGCAAGTGTTTCATTCAAGATCAACATCATTCAAGCAAGAATCAAGATCTACATCCATTGCATCCATCTCAAGCATATTTGCATCACTTTATTTATAGGGTTTGGTGAGTTGCAAAATTTTCATTTGTTTAGTCATCATTCTCTATTTCTATTTGATTTCATTTCAAGAATTGATTCCCAAAATAGGGTTTCACCAAGGAAAACCCATATCCACTAACCCAACAATTTTTTCCCTCTCCTTTGTGTGTGATTTGCAGGTCCAAGTTGCAGATTTCATAAGGAGCAAGATTGGCGAAAGTTGCAAGTCACTCAAAGCTGTTAAAGTTGTCATTAATTAAGCCTTGGAGACATTGGAGAATATCTATAGGTTGCAAATCAAAGATTTAGATTTGGAAACCAATTAGGAAGGACATAGTAGATAGAGAAGAGCAAGATCAACCTTTGAAGCTTCAAAAAATCCCAACTTGACTTATTTGCCACTTTTGGTGAATGAGTCCTAGTTCTAGTCAATTTTCAAGATTTTGTAGATTTGGATACCCTTTTGGCAAATTCCTGTTCCTGCACAGTTTTCCAAATTCTAGATTAATTTTCCCAACTTCACAAATGAGTTCCAATCAACATTAAATTTAGATTTTCCAATGTTTCATACCTCCATCCATCCATTTCCATATTTCTCGGTGCACACATTCCATTTTGTAGTTTTATATTTCATTTCATTCACTTTTCTAGTTCATTTAGTGTTACTTTGCATTCAGTTATGGTTTTACATTTCATCTCACATTTCATTGTCTTTTCCAAGTCAAAAATTTGTGGTTAAATCCTTATTAGATCATATTTAGCCCCTATAACAACCCTCTTGCAAGATCTCTTTCTCTTTTGCATTGAGATCTCAAGGGTTTGTTCTTGAGTGAAAGTTAGAGAAAATTTCCCTTTTAGGTCCTAAACCCTAAGAGGAAAACCATCCAATTTTCCACCTTTCAATTTTAATAGGGATATCAATGAATCATAAGGCTTGGCAAGAGTATATGATTTCTTCAAGTTCAAAAAACATACATTGTGATGCAATTACTATCCAAATTTTGAAACAATAACTTTGACATTATTGAAGAAAACACTATGATAGTTTGTTATGACAATATTCATCAATATGATAGAGGACATGAAATTTATAACTATTGCATAAGCCTCTACATATTCACTTTTTAATCTATTGTGGTAGTAATATTTTATGACTAAGACATCATGATAATCTTAACAATGGCATAAACCTCTACATATTCACTTTTCAATCTATCATGGTTGTAAGAGTTTATGAATAATACATGATTATAATCCTAACATTGGAATCAACTTCTATATCAAGTAAATTAAAGTCCATTAAGAGGGTTCCTATAGAGGTTGTGAACGACTCATGGAAAAATTTTCACAATGAGAAGATCTTGCAAACTATTGTTTTGTTGTAATAGTCTCATGGAAATACAAAATTGTGGTTATGTTGTAGGTATGTTGGCCTATTACAAGGGACCTATTAATATTTGTATGCATAATTATCTCAACATACATAACATAAACCATGGATATCATGCATATTTTTGTAACCATTTAAAAGGGGTAGACCTAAAGAAGAGAGTTGAATCATTAAAATATATGGAAATACATGTGGGGATAATACATAGTCATAGTGGCAAGAGATTTGATAAGGGAAGCTCAATGAGAAGGAAACATACTAGGGGATGTCACCAGTGTTGCATAAAGGCCTTGTGGTAGAACACCAATCGAATAACAAATATGAATATTGTAAACATTCAAGAGCCTTATTGTGTGCCCTTAGGAAGACCAGATTTAGTTGAAACTCATCAAAATATGTACTATATCCATGTTAGTAGAAACACTCGGGCATTAAAGAGCACTTGAGGAAAATAAGGGTTAGTTTGTCTTAAGACACATGTAATAGTAGTTTTCAACACCTTACAAGAATCTAGGAGAGTGGAGGTTGATGATTTGATTCTTTCTAGAAGAATCTAAAGGATATGGAGATGAAAAAGTCAAGGATTAATAGTCATTAATCAAGGATATTTGTAAACACCTAATATATTTTGTAGATGAAAATCATGATGAAAGTAATTCACTTAAGTTATTAATCCATAATGCACGTAATGAAATAACATATTATTATTTTTTATTAACATTTTATCTTCTACTTATTAATTGGACATGGATCTATAATTATAGATTTAAGAATACCTAGGTACTTATTATTTCTTTTAAATGCCTCTCCCACGATTCCTAACACATCCATTTGATGTAACTTTTTTCTTCTCCATCCATTTCTCAATTAATTAGAAAACAAAGCATGGAAGGAATGTGTAGGTAGTGAATATACAAACAATGTTGTAGTGGAGGTTACACATGTAGAAAGAATCAAAGGGACTATTTCTTATTCTTTTAGATTATTAAGTAAAGTGAGTTATTTGAAATGGGGACGATTATAGATTAAAGTGAAAGTTATCTAGAAGCACATTTTCAATTTTCCATGAGCAATGTAGTTGGCAAGGATATTATAGTGATTTGGTGCTAAAATGGAGTATGTCTCTACACAAAGATGATGAGAAACATTGAACTAAAGTATTGGTGTATGCATGGCATTGATGCCATGGGTGCTTTGTAGGGGCTGGATAATTGCTTCCAAGATAGAGATCTTAGGAAATAAACTATCTAACCATAACAACTCCAACTAAAGCTAGCAA
Organism: Sequoia sempervirens; assembly: GCA_007258455.2. Lineage (NCBI taxonomy): Eukaryota > Viridiplantae > Streptophyta > Pinopsida > Cupressales > Cupressaceae > Sequoia > Sequoia sempervirens. The sequence continues at coordinate 61,159 of VDFB02345816.1, read as the reverse complement.
TATACAACCAATTAAACTTCAAGGTGAAGTATAGAGTTATTAATTATAGAACAAGTGATTAGCAAGTGCAAGGCTTTGAAGACTTTCCTAAGTTTATGGTAGAAACATCCCAATATCTTCTTCGATGAAATTTAGGGTGGTAAAGTGTCATGACGCCCTTATGTTAATACTTGCAATACTTTATAATACTTATAATAGTTAATTTTAAATGCAAAAAAATATTAAATATAAATACTAATTAGTTTTGAAATAATAAATTATTTAATTAAATAAAAAAATTAGGAGAAATAAATAATAAACATATTAAAAAATTAGTAGAAATAAATAATAAACATATTAAAAGAATAGTAGAAATAAATAATAAACATATTAAAATATTATTATTTTTTAGATATAAAATAAACTGAAATAAAAGATAAAGATTCTCTTAATTTTTAAATAGATAAAAGTTAAATTATCTTATGTTAGTTTATCCTCATCTAATAAAATATTGGAAAAAATAAATGAGATAATTATACATACTGTTGAAATTATCCTATATTGAATCTAATACTATCATTTTTCCTTTAAAGTTTATATTCTATCTCAAATTTTATCTTAAAAAATGTTTTGAATTATTTTAAACATATTTTAGAAATTAAATATTGAAGAAAGAGAATGAAACAACATTTAATTAATATTTTTTATTTTTTATTTATTTAAAATTTAAATTTTTTTAAAATGTTTTAGCTCAATTTTCTTACCACTAAATATAGTATAGAACATAAAGTATACATTAGAAAACCATATGCCTTAAGGACTTCTTTCGTGTGATATGGTAGATCAAATAATTGTTCAACATTATACATCACATAGGAAACTTTGAGCATATGCCTAAATGAAATCTTGTCACTTGAATATTATCAAAAGTTCTTAAATTTCTTAAAGTTGTAGTTTCTATCTAAAATATCTCCAAATAGGTTCAGCCAATAAGTGCTTCACCCACTCAAAAATTACTAAAAATGCCCATGGATTGTTTTTACTCAATTGCACAATAGAAACTTTACACCTATCCATTCTCTACCAATGTCGCAATCCATATCCCACCTGATCTTTTTTTGTCACAGTGGTCCATAGTTGTTACCTTTATCTTTCCTTCTGTCCATAATTCATTTCTTTTCTCTTTCCATCCCTTTCGAAGAACTTTGAAAATCTAGAGGCTCAAGCGAATAAACAAGGTTTTTGAGGAAGCAATGGCAATTAAGACCATTGATTTTAATGTGGACCCGTCGTTGCTCACCAAAAATGTTATGATATTACCAATATATTTGTTGAATATTCATAACCAATTTAATATGTCTCATTCAAAATTGCTAATGTAAGCCATTATTAAATCAATATGTTGGAAACAAAATGAACCATTTTTTTCATTATTTTTTTATACTACAATGTATAGGTTATTAAAAAAATATCTGTTATCGATCATTTTTCTTAAGTATACAATTTTTTTTAGTTATTTTGATTATTTAAGAGTTGATCTATTTTATTCTTTAATTTATTTTTTATTAGCGATCAACAGGTTTTGATGGGACCAGAAACCCAATACAAGAAGGTGTTGCAGGGGCCTAAAACCCTTTACAAGGTAGATAAGTTGTAAGAAAAGTAATCGTCAAGACAAACACAACCCATTGGAAGTAACCAAACACAAGTATTCAAATCAACTCAAGCTGCAACAAACATGTTTTGATGGGACCTTCAACCCATTGCAATCGGGTTTTTATAGGGGCCTAGAACCCAAACAAAAAAATATGGTTTTTTTAGGGACCAAAAACCCAATAGTTTGCAACTACTAGACCACAACAAACCATCCACTCAATGTAAGCAGCATTGAGCCATAACAATCTAAACTCCCCACCTCGAGAGGAAAGTAAGAGAGAACCACAAAGCACTGAAAAGCAACAACTTCCTTGCAACTCCAACCAACTTAAACAACCAACCCAAACTCCACTCCAATAGGAGAGGACTCCCCTCTATAGGAGAGGATGAAGAGAAAGCCATCACCACCAAAGCCACCAATCTCCTGCATAAACAAACTCCACCTCCACAGGAACATGAAGGAGAAAAGTAAACTCTCCACTGAACCTACAACATGCAACTCCACCTCAATAGGAGAAGGCTCCACCTCAAAAAGAGCATTCTCCACCTCTAAAGAAGAAATCAACTGTAGCACCTAGCAGAAAGCAATCGCTCTAGTAGCACAATAATTTGTTATTACATATATACGTAAATAATTTTTTTAATTTTCAATTAAAAATTTATCTATATTAATATGTTAAATAAAATAACCTTTTCTTAACTAAATAAATTATTTATTTTTATTTCTAATTATATGTCTCTTCATAGCCTACTTGTTTTGATTGGAAGATAGAAGTTCTTAACTGATACACTACCTTTTTTCTCATCCGGTGTAGTAATCAACCATGAAGACACTAGGACATGTTAGTTTTTTCAAATATAAGCTTTACTACCTTATTGTGTTTTGAATGACATCAAATTTCATTAATCTATGATTCATTACTCATTATTAAGTTATTGAGGTTTTCAAGGTGCATGGGGATTGTTCTACTACGAAAAAAACCCAAGAAGTTTGTTTCCAAAATTTGATACTCTTGTTGATGGTTTGAAAACTTTACCTTTATTAGTTAATTTTTTGGGAGGGTTTCCCTTGAAACTATGCCCAAGGAACAAATGACCAAGGCTTGGATCTATATAGGATTTTCCTTGATGTTTTCCAAAACCTCAAAAGTAAGCTTTTCTATTTTTGTTTGTTGAAGCCAACCAAGTGGACGCCAACCATGTGGCCCTTATCTTTTGCATGTGTCCAAACTTCCTTTCACACCCTAAACTTGAGACTTGATAATTTTTTAAGAGATAACTCTTCATGTCTCTACTTGGGTGGAGTTTCTTAGATTGCTTTTTCCATGCTAAAATTTCTTTCCTAGAATAGTAAGCTTTCTAGATAATATCATTTTTGTAGAATTGGATAAGTTTTATTTGGCTCATTTCTAAAAATTTATTTGTGATGAAATTGATATTTCTAAAAACCTAAATGAGACTATTGGCCTTTATATTGGACAAATAAGACACATAATGTCTTCTTTATATAATCCTATTTAATTTCTACTTCAATTATTTATCTTCTAGTCATAAAATTAGAAATTGTTCCTTAATTACTCATGATATTTAGCCTACTTATCATTATTTTAATGATGTCCCTCCTAGTAAAGAAAGTAAATAGTTGTGAGTCATAAAAATAATCAAAATTCTATAAATGGTTGTGTGCCTCTCAAAACCCCATATAGAAATGGTGGTTAGTCACTTAAAAATCAAGGTTCAAAATTGTTTCAAAACCTCTAAACACAAGAAAAAATATTGTTCCCTCACATGATAAGTTATCAAATGAGGAAAATAGAGGTAATTTCACTAGAATATTCCTTCTAATGATTGTGTTATCTTCTGCAATATAATTTATTGTTATCCTTCAATTTGTTTCTCCTCAATGATCCAACACTGCTTTTATAGTCAATTTAAGCTAAGGATGAAGGTGAGTACATTCTAGATAAAATAAGGCATAATACACCAATAGTTCAACTCCATATTTTGTATGCCTCTTTGGAGAATAAATTATTTTAAAATAATTATGTCACACTTGATAATTTAGATGGTGAGGATGTGGCACTTGACTCTTGCCAATGGATTTTGTCTCCTAAAATGTTTGATATTTCATATAATTCATAAAAAATATTTTGTGCTAGAGACCAAACCATTTTTTTCTTAGACATTATTTGTTTGCAATTATTAAGAATTTCTAATTTTATTTCTATTATTTTTCATGGAATATGACCAATTGTCCATTTTTCATATCAATCATGGTATAGGTCATCTTCACATTATCACCTTTCTTTTTTGTAAATGGTAGTCACATATGTTAGACTCAATGAAACAAATGCACCTAAAACATGCAACACCAAAATAGGTCGGCACTAAACACCTCTATGGTGGAAATAAGAGAAGATAGACCATGCCAAGGGTTAACTAGGACCCAAATCAAAACTGACATGCTTCACCATGCTTCCAAAAATAATAAAAAACCTTTGCAATTAGCACTAGCATGCCAAGTTGGCCAAACCTACACTAACACTTGTTGCGCAAGTGGTTGTCATTGCACCAAAAGATTGACATGTTAATGCTTGACACAACCGCTAGATTTATAAGAGATCCAAGATCCATAGGAGGTGGTTAAATCATGTTAGGAAGCCCAAGCACCTTGCTGGCCCACACCGAGGAGACCAAGGGTAACACCTTGCAACAATCCCCCCAACACAAGTGAGGGGTTTGGACCTATGACCTCAGCTTTGATACCATTTGTTGCATAGGTAGTTGTCGTTACACCAAAAGATCAACCTGTTAATGCTTGATATAGCCACTAGATTTATAAAAGATACAAGATCCATATGATGTTGTTAAACCATGTCACAATTCCTGAGCACTACATTGGCCCATTCCAAGGAGACCAAGGATGATACCTTGCAACAACACTAACAAGTGACCACATACACACCTCTCTAGCTCTAGAAGTATCTCACATACCACATAAAAAATCTCAACATCTAGGAATATTACACATCACTAGAATACCTAGCACCATTGATACGACCATGTAAAACTCAATAACACTTTCATTATGTTCAACTAGACATACTAGCACAAACATACAACTTAGTAACCAACCTTATGGAACTCCTAAACACCTAAAAATTCAAGAGAAGGTAGATACAGACAATATAAGCATGTTCCCAAATATGTAAGTAAGAGACTTCAATGTAGAGAAATACAGAGCAATCTCATTTCCCCTAGGGTGAACTAATAAAAGTGGTTTACAATTGGAGTGAGGAAGGAAAAGTTGAAAAAAATGACTCCATGCAAAAACAATTCATTTTGGGGTTCGAGCAAACTAATAGGTTCGAATGAACCAAAAAGATGGTTCGCTAGAACCTAGGTTTGAGCAAACCCATTCAATTCAAGTTCCCGCCATCCCACCAAAAATAGGTACTTAAACCCCTTTTTAAAAAGGGCTTAAACAACCCAGTGTTTAATTAAATTTTGCCTTTCAAACTTTAAGTTCATATGAACCTCTTTTCACTCTTTTACTTTCTCTGTACTAGTAAATGATTTAGCTCTTTTAAATCTGCATGACAGCTGATGAGAATTCATTAAAACTTTAATTGAGTCGATAGGTCCTCTTTAATGAGCTTTATCCAACAACTATAATTTTAATATGTTTTGGTTTTATTACATATTTATTTTGTATTTTATTAAACATAGATTTTTCAATCGGAAAATCAAGATCTTTGTTCCAAAATATGCAGTAAGAAAGGTGACATCGTAATTTTGAAAAATAAGAGTGCACCAGCTTATTGAAATCCTGACCGTCAAAAATGAATTACACATACAAAAAAAGCTATGTGGTTATTGGGCCTCCGCTTCTATGTCCTCTAATCAGAATATTTGACTTCAAAATTGATATGAAAAATATTCTATAAAAAACACTATCTAACCAAGTGGAAGCACTAGATATTAGAGTTACAAATCCAATTAAAAAGAACCAAAATTTTATCCTTCATGGAAAAAAAGTTATGCATTATATGGTGAGCGTCACTGCTTAAAAATGTTGTTTTTTGAAAAGAACTAGTTTTCAAAGGAGATGGAAGTGCAATCTAATTCTAAATTTTTTGAAAAATATATATTTAGAATCTAAAGAAAAAATTTCATGAAACTCTAGTTTGCATCGTCTTCAAATTCCTCACGGTTTAGCCACTATAGGTGCCTGAAATTCAAGATTTAGTTAGAAACATTATTTTAGTGTCCAGTTTGGCCAAAAATTATAAACCACAATCAACCTTCTTTAAATACAAACACATTGTTAAACATATCTTCCACTACTACATGATCAAGAACTTGAAACTCTAGATATCACACCTTTGAACACCTCTAATAATCACGACCAAACCGCACAAACATATATTCAACCATAAAGAAATGTGGAGCACAACACTAAAGACACGTCTATCACACTATACACTATTTTATTCAAATTTTCTCCAAAAAACATGGAAACCAAGTGAACCAAATACATCAACAACACCACAAACACCTCTTCAACACACTTACAACATCTACAACTCTTCTCATCATGAGTACACTAGAGGTTGACAACAAGACAACATAGTGCAAAACTTTTCAACAAAACCAACACTACCAACAATCTCCAATTCTAACAATCTCTCCAACTGTACCACAAATATTCCAACAACTCCAAACTTACAACAATATGTTGACATCAATGACAACACCATCAAATTCCAAACTTCCAACAATCTGCCCCTTTCTCAATGATGGAAACACCAACTCTGAAAAACCATCAACAACAAAAGCAACCAATAACAACTTTCCAATAAGTAGTACTCCCTGTGATTGACATATCTTAATCTTCACACTCTCTCTTTAACCTTTCCTACATAGAATTCTTCTCCCCCTTTCCGAGGAGTTCTTAATTCTCTCATTCTCTCATGAATACTCTCCTCCAGTGTATTTTAGACCATATCTTTTCCTCCACAATACTCTCTTGCACTATGTTTTTGGGTAAAAGCACAAAGTTGTTTCACACTTTATAAAGGAAATGGCCAACATTGATCCAACTTTTAAACTTGAATCACTAAAAAGTGGCATATATATTTGAATTTTAAAATGATGTAAACTAGTAAAATATGTATTTTTTAGTATATTTTATGTTTGTATTTAAAAAAAAAAATTAAACAAATATTTAAAACTAGTTTTTAATATTTTAACCCTAGAATAAAGCATAAATACTAAAATAGCCGCTAGAGGCCAAACTTTTATGAGTATCTTTTTTCAAAATTTTGTGTGTATTTATAACTGAATTTTAGTGGATTTTTTTCCAATTTTTGACAATATATATTTTCAAAATATTAAAATGTGTGTGAATCAAACAATAGTTGTTTCTATGGGACGTCAACTTTCATATTAAATATTTATCTAAAATGAAAAAAAAATTATACAATCTTGAAATAGATTCTTTTATCTAGTGCATCATATTTTTTCCAATTTTTTTAATAAGTTTTAGTATTTTTCCTTGGCATGGTAATCGACCTAATATTTTGTGATGATAACCTACTTATAGTAAAAACAAAATATAAAATATAAATAATAATTAAACTGTTAAAATAAATATATTTTTGAAAACTGCACTTATGGATTTACAAAAGGGTATTTTTGTATTAAAAAAATGTTATTTACATTAGTAGGATTTATTGAAACTTCAAGTTTTTCAAATAATTTTTCTTTTTGGTATGTTGTACTCAAAGTGGTGCTCCATATATTTTTAGCCAACAATTTTAGTTGAAAAAGTTGTGGAAGTATTTAACTTAGCTAGAATGAATCTTACTATTAGATCATATGTTTGACCAAAATTGATTTTTAATTAGAAATTTACTTAAATTTAGTTGTGTTGATAAGTTGGCTAAAAGTGTGACACAACTTTACACTTTTACCCTTTTTCAACCAACTGTCTTCCCCTTTGACATCAATGGAAAAGTGCCATGAAATCAACCAACTCTCTTTCCTACTACTTTACATTTTTCAATACCTATGCTTCACCTCTTCTTACTGCACTCTCCATTTGTATGTTTGCTTCCACAAAGGGACAACACATGCATAAAATTATTTTTCTTTTCTACTCTCCCCTATAAGAAGACTTGCACACTTTTCATTAGAAAAACTAGCAATAAAATGCTCTCTCTTCAGTCCTCTCAATTTTCTACACTCTCGCCTTAGGGACACAAGATCTACTCCAACTAACTATACCAAGCAATAATACCACTACCTACTACCCCCTAAGAAGTATCCTTCAACATCAGTCCAAGACCAAGAATATATCTTGAATGCCCACCTCGATAGATGCATACACTTATGCATTTAATTTAAATGAGGGTCAATAAACCCTAAGTTCTATTGGAGATAATCAAAATTATTTTTAGAAAGATCCTTTATAAAAATGTCTACAACTTGATCCTTAGTAGGCACATACTCCAATTTTACCTCATTCTCTGCAACTTTATCTCTACTTTATATTGGATTGACATATGATTTGTTCTTGAATGCATTATAGGGTTCTTTGAGATATTAATGGTACTTTTATTTTCACATAAGATAGAAATAGGTTCATCATATGATATGTTGATATCCTTCAATATTTACTTCATCCACCACACCTATATGCAACATAATGTTGTTGCAATATACTCTTCCTCAATAGTAGATAGTGACATTGAATCCTACTTCTTACTCAACCATGAATCTAATTTGCTTCCAAGAAAGAAATCACCACCACTTTTACTTCAGTTTTCATCTATACATCCTTCCCAATCTGCATCTATATATGCACTCAAGGAGAAATCATTATCCTTCAATGGATACCTCAAATTATAGTTCAAAGTGCCCTTCAAGTATCTTAATATCATATTCACTGCTTCCACATGTGATTCTCTTAGATCTTCTTGAAATCTTACCACAAGAAAAACTAAATGCATGATATTTGGTCTAGAAGTAGTTAGTATAACAGTCCACAAATCATTGATCTAGACTTACTCTAATATGTATTAGGAGATTTGTCATTCTTTCTTAACCTACAACTAGTAACCATAGGAGTACATATTGGTTTGGAATCCTCCATTCCAAGATTCTTCAATGTTTCCTTAAGATACATTAATTGTGAAATAAATATACCTTTCTCTGATTGACTGATTTCTAGCCCAAGGAAGAAACTCGTCTTCCCACACATAGACATCTCAAAATTTGTTTGCATCTCTTCTACAAACATCTCAAAATTTGTTTGCATCTCTTCTACAAACTTCTTACATATACCTTCATTTCCTCCAAAGATTATTTCACCAACATACACTACCACAATAAGCATTTTTTCTACATCAACCTTGAAGTAAAGATTTCCATTTGCAGTGCCTATTATAAATCCTTGCTAGAGCAAGTCCTTGTCTAATCTTGCATACCAAGGTCTAGGAGCTTGTTTGAGTCCATATAATGCTTTCTTAAATCTACAAACCATATTAGCATCATCTAAAAACTAAAAAACCTTTTGGTTTTTTAATGTATACCTCTTCTTCCAACTCACCATTCAAGAATGTAAAATTCACATCCATCTAATATACTTTAAAATCTTTATGAGCTACAAAAGTACAAAACATTATAATAGCTTCGATTCTCGTCACCAAAGAAAAAGTATCTTGAAAATATATACCTTCCACTTATTAGCAGCCCTTACTCACAAGTCTAGTCTTATTTCTAATAACTTTTCCATCATCATTCAACTTGTTCTTGAAAAACCATTTTTTTCCTATCACATTCTAATTTTTTGGTCTTAGGACCAACTCCCAAGTCTGATTTTTCTCAATCTATTCCAAATCTTCTTTTATAGCTTTGATCCAATTCTCATCTTTACATGCTTGGTCACTGTTTTAGGTTCTACTTCTAAAAGTAAACAAAATTTTACCTTTTCTTCTTGTCAACACACCTTTGCTCTTATCTCCAATGATCTTCAAAATGATTCTTTTGCATATACTTAGGAGTTTTAGGGATCTTTTCTAGAGCTTCTTCCTCTTCAACTATCATCTCTTTCTCTTTCTCTTCATTTTTTTCTTCTTCATTGCAAGAGAATTCATCATATCCATAACCTTCTATCAGTAGTGAACATTGATGTGGTTCATCCACTTTGATACTTACACTCTTAACAATCTTCTTTAATCTTTTATTGTAGCACTAGCAAGCCTTGCTTCTTGTATAATATCCAAAGAAGATTCCTTCATCAGATCTTGCATCAAACTTTCCTAAATTTTCTTCATGTCTTCTAATAGAGCATTTTCTTCCAAACACTCTAAAACATTTCACAGTAGGAGGTTTACATACCTAACTCATAGGGATTCCTTGAAATTTTCACTCTTGCTAGACCTCTGTTAAGAATATAGACTATTATATGGATTCCTTCTCTCTAATAGACATCTGGTAGAATTCCTTCCTTCATCATTGTCCTAGATGCTTCTTGAATTTTCATATTCTTCCTTTATAGAACTCCTTTTTGCTAAGGAGTCCTAGGGGCTAACAAATTCCTCTTTATCCCATGATCTTCACGAAATCTATAAAATCATTGGAGGTGAACTCACCACCTCTATCAGACCTTAAACACTTGATTTTCACATCCATTTAATTTTCTACTATAGACTTAAATTCTTTAAACTTATTTAGAGCCTATATTTTTTCTTTGAGAAATGTCACCCAATTCATTCTAGAATAATCATCAATCAATAACATGAAATACTTATCACTATGTGATCTTCTAATTCTACTAGGTCCACATAGGTGTATATGCACCAATTCCAAAGGATCTACAATAGAATATTCTTTAGTATTGAACCTCTTCTTTATCTTCTTTCCAAACTGACATTCTTTACATGTGTTGATAGGCTTTGTAATCCTTAGAAAAATTGTTAGAAAATAAATAGAACTGATCTTCACTAGGCTATCAAAATTTATGTGACCCATTCATCTATGTCATAGCCAACATTTATTGATTTGATACATAAAGCACTTAACACCACCACCTTTGAGCTGATAAAAATTACCTTTTGTTCTTGTTCCTACAACAACCAAAGTATAAGATCTTAATTTTTTGATTTCACAATCATCATCCTGCATCACATGATTATATCCTCTACTACACATTTATCCTACACTTAGAAGATTATGTTGGAGACCCTTGAAATAAAGAACATCATCTTATTTATGCTTGCCATAAAAACTAATTGAACCTTTTCCATAGATCTTAGTAGATGTATCATAGCCAAAATTAACAATACCACCATGATGTACATTTAAAATTTAAAAAACTTACTCTTATCACTTGTCATATGATTTTAGCATCCAATATGAATTATCTAGTAATTCTTGTCCTCTCTTTTATAAAAAAGTAGTCACTATAGTTCCTTCAACGTTCTAACATGTTTATGAAGAACTTTCCTTCACACATATTTTAGGATTGGTCGAATTAGTTCCAACTTTTAAAGTCATGAACATGCATTCATCACTGTCTTCATTAAGATTTTTAGATTCTTCATCATCAGATATACCATTTTATTTTTCAACATAATATCTCTTCTTGGAAAATTTACCCTTATCATCATTTTTTTTTCATTGGTAACTTTGATTGGACATTTATAAGCATAATGACCTATCTTTCCATAATTGATACATTTAAAGGGTAACTTACAGTTGTATTTTCCAATGCCCTTTTCCAATATCTTTAGAAAAATTGCTTCCACCTCATCAAGATCATCTAGATTTGATTCATCATCCTTATCCACTTTGCTAACTTTGAAGGAAGTTTCCTTACTTGTAGCATCTTTACCAAACTCTCTCAATTCAAAATAAATCAAAGCACCAAACATTGATCTCTAGAATATTGATCTAAATTTTGAGCTTCCTCAATAGCATAAATTTAGGGCTATAAGATTTGGGAAGAGTTGTTAATACCTTTTTCACAACTTCACTTTCTTCTAACTTTCCACCAAGACCATTGATGGCATTGATAACTTCACCCACTTTCAACATGTAGGCAACAATATCTTCATCTTTAGACATCAATAGGATTCCAAATTTGTCTTTGTAGTTTTGCATCTCTTCTTATTTGACCTTATCTCTCCATCATAAATGTGCTAGAAATTTATCTTGATATATTTAGAAGATTTTAGACTTATCACCTTTCCATGTTCAAAATTAGAAAGACCACTCTAGATTGCATTCCTTCCTTTTGGATTATTTTCATAATCCTTTGTTTCATCATCACATTCTACACCATTAGTAGGCAAGGTAAATCCTTTTGCAATAGATTTCTACACTCCAAATCTAGGAAAAACTAGAAAGGACTCCATCCTAGCTTTGTAGTAAGCATAATTTGTTCCATCGAATATAGGGGCTTTCCCACCTTTCTTATGTGCCATCCAAATCTACCTCAAGTAGTTAAGATTCTTCTAAGGAACCAAAAATTTGATAATAATTGTTAGATGCATAGGAAAACTAAGAGGGTGTGAATCAATTGCATACTTAAAACATTAAATCCCTTACTATCATTAAAACCCTTATCAACCTTCAAACCCTTATCACACATTCACAAAATGTAAACAAATGAAATAGTAATGAAACACAACCAAACACATAAGAACACTAGATTTACATTGAAAAACCAAGAAGGGAAAAATTAAAATGAGGATTATCTTACATATAAATGAATTACAACACCAAATACAAGTAGGCTCACTGGCCATAAAAAGAAGAAATGATCACTTCCAAAAGGACTCAATGTCCAAAAGAAAGAAGAATAGAAGACTATTACAAAGAGATTTACTATCTCAAGGCCATAGGAGAAATCCACCACTACAAATTTATGCCATCCACAACGTTTAACTCAGTACCTCCAACAACTTCAACCACATTGAAATGTAGAAACCTTTTGCTCACTGCATCAAGAAGTATTAAGCATTTAAGATTGCACACAGATCAATAATATTGATCACATTCACATCTCACACTTTCAACACATTCCAGGCAAGCTTCACCTTGCATTTATACCCTCCCTGAGCTAAAAAATCTCAATTAGGTTAGCCTCAATGAAATGTATGCAACTCAAACATGCAACAAAAAAATAGGTTGGTACCAAGCACCTCTATGGTGGAAAGAAGTGAAGGAAGAAAATTCCAAGGGTTAAATAGGACCCAAATCTACACTAAAATTCTTCACCATGCTTCTAAAAACAAAAAAACAACCTCCATAATCAGTGCTTGCATGCCAAGTCAACCAAACCTGCACTAACACTAACAAGAGACTCCATACACACCTCTCCAGGTCTAGAAATATCTCATGGAGCACATAGAAAATAACCAAAACTATTGCAAGATGGTGTGTCCCTTGTTCTAAGGTTGTACAAAATAGTGCTTTGGTTTGTGACATGGCTTAACCACCTCCTGTGGATCTTACATAAATATGGCCGTTGTATCGGGCATTGACAAGTTGATCTTTTGGTGCAACAACAACCACCAATATAACAATTGGCATCAGAGCCGAGGTCACAGGTTCAAACCCCTCGCTTGTGTTGGGGAGGATTGTTGCAAGATGGTATGTCCCTTGGTCTTCCTTGTCTAGCATGGTGCTTGGGTTTGTGACATGGCTTAACCACCTTCTATGGATCTTACATAAATTTGGCCATTGTATCGGGCATTGATAGGTTGATAATTTGGTGCATTGACAACCACCAAAATAACAAAAACATCCAAGAATATTCCACATCATCTTAATATTCAATACCACTAACGCAACCGCCTGAAACTAAAGAACACTTTCATTATGTGCAACTAGACATACTGGCACAAACATGCAACTCATTGACAAACCTTGTGGAACACCTCAAGACCTAAAGCTTCAAATGAAGGTAGATACAAACAATATAAGTATGTTCCAAAATTTGCAAGACAAGAAACCTCAATGTAGAGAAATGTAGAGCAATCTCATTTCTCCTATATAACTTTCTTTATAGATAGACACTGTGTCAAACACATTTTCCACTACTTCACAATCTAGAATCTTAAATGCTTGACATCACACCTCTAAAAACCTATGATTATCACATCCAAAAACACAATAATACCTTCAACCATGAATAAATACAAAGAACAAAACTAAACAAACCTTTATCACTATATAGGAGTGAATTTCCCCCCTTACGAATTCCCCTTTTACATCTCCTACCTTAGAATAATTACTCCCATCAACATATTCATGCTTCACCCTTCCAACCATCCACCTAGTGGCTTTTCTTTGTGTCGATGGTGAATATTTTTTAGGGATTCCTGTGCAAAGCACAAAAATCTACACAACACACTTGCATCGTAATAGGATTCCTTCTCCTAAAGCTCGCAGAAATGTTACACTCACTATTTACCAAGCCAAAGTGTAATGCTTCAATGGGATTCTTCTGAACTTTGAACTGTTTCTTTCCCCCCAAAACCTCTTCAAATGGGTATCTTTCACCTTCAATCTTTCTCTCTTGAACTCTCTCTTGCTTTCTTGACCTCTCGTCAGTTTCTTGCTAGTTACAACATTCATTTCACACATCACTTCAATGTTCTTATTGCAACTCCAACATCACATCTTTCATATCCAAAACTCAAGCTCGTGACTTGGTTGCATAGTAAGGCCATCCTTTGTCACCACTATGGCCATGTTGACTTGCCAAGATTGTGCTCTTGTAGTTTCCTTTGTTGGCCTTGAGCGCCCTTGTATGGAGGTGATATTGTCCTTTATTACTTTGTTATTGGAATTTGGTAGCATAGTGCCTTTGGTAGTGTTTGGTGATATTTCCATTGTTGTACTTCCTTTCTTCTTCTTTATCATATTTCTTCTTCATGTGGAGCTTGCTGGAGAACTGGACCTCTAGTGAGTTTGTTCTTATCTCATCTACCCTGCCACTTTCATAGCATTTACTTTCATTATTCTAATTTTATTATATTCTGTCATTACATTTATTTCCTTCAAAATAGGTTGTTAATAGGTTTTGGAGTATTATGCCTGTCACTTTCTTCTCATTGTCCATATGAATGCTAGTGCATAAGTGAGATTCTAGCGTGACACATTGTTGTCCCTTTTTTGCACTTTCATCCTTTGCCAATGAGCTAGTAGAGTCAAAGTCCAAATCCCAAAACCACGCTTGTCTAGTCCCACATCATAATTTTCTAGATCAACAGAGTGACAACAACACCTAATAGTTCTCTTCATTCTTTATCCTTCCCTTATAAATTTACATGATTGGGGTAGTTTAGGGTAGCCTTCAACTCCTGATCCTCCATGACCTAGGATTGGTGAGGGGATGGTCCCCCTTCTCTATGTTTTGATGAACCCAACGTGAACCATTTGGGTTCCATTCGGTAGTGTTGAGAGTTACTTTCCTCGTGTCCTAGGTTCATTGTGGGTGTGAGTGTTGTGAGGTGCCTAGCCTTGCAACCCAACCTACACCCTAGCAGCGTAGTTGGAAGGTTCCCCAAGTGTTACAGAGCCTAACTTTAGGTGGGTCATTGTCTAATCACTGAACCTTTGGAGGCTCTCATGAAAGATCCATTTAGTCTGTGTAAATGGCCTCCTTTTTACATATTCCCATCCCATCTGCACAACCTATGGGTGAATCATTTGGTATAATGTTCACCTCACATGACCTACTGATGAATCACAATAGAGAGCCATTTCCTTTGCATATTCTTGCACCCATCAATGGGAATACTACAATTGGTGTCCTTGTTGACCATGTGTGTTGTGTGAATGTCATCACTAAAAAGATTTTTTTGATTAACTTCCTGCATAAAGATAGGTATAATGAATCTAGGAGTACTATCCACACGTAGGATGGGCTTTGCATCCCTCCCTTAGGTTGCATCACACTGTAAGTATTTAGAGCGAAACTGGGTATCTGCTGGTTGGTAGCTATGAACGACATTCCCTCCGGTGGTACACAAATGTCTAAAATTTATCCATAAGGGATCTGTCTATGTGGTCCACAACACCAATTTTAGGTTGTAGGTAGGTTGTGAGGACCAATTCTTGGATCACTTCTAACTGACCCCTATTTGTCTGATTCCCCCTATGATGGACCTCTTATACAAGACCTATATAAAATACAAGAATGGGGGCTTAACGCCTAAGGTGATGTATCCTCCTTTCTCTTATGCCATTTCATATAAGGCTTGCTTGAAGGTGGATAGTGATGATACCTTGGCTTAAAGGAAAGAAGAGAAGAAGCTTGTTCAAGATTCTTCCTCTTCCATTGTTTCATCTTTTGCTTCTACTTCTCACCCTATTGTGGTGTCATCAAATTTCACTCCTAGGCATTTGATGAAGAATCCAATGGTTTTGGCTTGGTGAAAGCCCAAGTGTTGTGTTTTTGAACTTCCTATCCTACCCATGGTGCATCAACCTGCTATGTATGGTAAGGGGAAGTTCCCTCATGGGGGTGCTTTCACATCTTAGCCTCCGTGGTCTCCTACCATTCATGCCTCCATAACAGTGAATGGGAAAGGGCCCATCACCAAGATGTTGGTTCCTACTCCCACTCTTCATGTTGTTTCTACCCCACCTCCTCCTATTTTTTCTTATGAGTATATACCTCTATCGAAGATGACCGAGATGGGTATAGAGATGACATAACAGGAACCTCTTGCTCCTTCTTAGGGGGCTTCTTCCAATTCCTAGAGCTGTAGAAAATGACTTGTGTGTGACCATAGGCATTGATGGAAGGCTTTGGCTGTTGAGCAAGTAGCCTCGTAGAAAGCAAGTGAGGCATTTGTTTCCCTTCTTGCCTCTTTTAGGTTGTTTCTGCATCAATTCCCATTAGTTATATTCTGCTTCTAACTTCCTCATTGAGCGTTGAAGATCCACACCCCCAAAGGGTGCAAGTCTTCATCACTCCCTCTGTTGAGTCCCCTTTGCTGACATCCCTTCTGAATGTCCCACCTTTCTTAGAGCTTGTTGACATGTTTAATGATTTACTGGTGTCTCCTACTATTCTTTCCCCTTCATCCTCGTCTCTTGCATCCTTTGTTGAAGTGAAAGATGGAGGATGACCCCACTCCCAATAGAGGTTAGAAGATCTCCTCTTCTTTGGAAGCTATTATAGTTTCGGATTGTGCCATCTTAGTGATGGAGGGAGCCCCAACGTCGTCAGAGTATGTCACTATTTCCTTTGACGAGGTAGATGATGGATCCCATGAGCCTCCTTCCTTGCCTGCCAATCGTAGACGTGATCCTCTTGAGAGGTGCATGTTTAATTTGGTGAATGAGATCTTGGATTTTCCAACCATATTTTCAATATTGATGACCTTGGGTTCATAGGAGCTTGGTGGCGAATACCTCAAGGTTCCTTCTTCCTTGGTTGTTGTTGCAACTGACTTGAAGGATCCTCCCCTAGTGATCTCGCCCTTGTTGGTTCATCCACCCTCCTTTTATAATGACTTATATTGGGAGCACAATGACCTCTTGGTCAATGATTACTAGGAGGATCTCTTCTTTATTTGTAGATTAGGGTTTTGTGTGTGTGTTGTGCTTCCCCCATGCTTGTCTTTTTATGTGCCTGGATGATCCTTGCCACCTTTGTTGGTGCTTAGTTATAGTTGAGCTTTGTTTCATGACCTTCTTCTATTTTTCTCATCATTCTTCCATGTTTTTTCCTTGATTTTTGACAAGTGGGGACAATGCAAAGCATTGGGGGAATTTAGGCCTTCTTCCATGTTGACCCAATTTTTTATTTTTAGTTTGTTTTTTATGCATTCCTTTTGATCTGGTGGGGATTGATGATCTTTCACCTTGCACTACAATTACCTATTATTTATATAAGCATGAGAATATCTAACCCTAAAAAACTAGATCCCCCAGTCTCTTGTGTTCTCTTTTGTGACGTGTATTGCTTTCGTTGTGATGTTGTGGTGCCTATGTGCTTGTCCCTCATGTGTGCGATAACATTACCACGCTTACATATAGTAATGTATCATGGGCCACAACATCACCTTGTTTCTTTCCTTTCCTTAGGATGCCAAATGATCTTGTGTTTGCAACATACCATCCTAAGGGGGGGCTATCATATCATATTTCAAAAGGGTATATTCAGGGGCCAACGAATCCCTTAGTGAAAATTGCCTATCTTTTTCAAAAATCACATTCCTTAAAGAACCCCTCGTGAGACGTGTCCCCCTTCATCATGGGTTAGTAAAGAAAGAAGTTGTAGAACCTTGTACTAAGGGATAGGTCTTGAATTTTCCTTTGTATGGGGGCATTCTTCCTTTCAAATTCCTTGATGAAGTGAAACCTTTAAAAGGGATTCCTTGATTATTGAATCAATTTGCAAAATCTATTGTTACACTTTCAAATTGAGCATCCTTGAGTGGACTCCTTCTCCTTTCAAGAGAGTCACATGTCAATTTAGTAAAAAGAATTTTTAGATACATCAAAAGTACTATTGACTATGGACTTTGGTATCCAAAGAGCAAGGACTTCATTCTAACTACATATACAGATGTTGACTGGGAAAGAAGTGTGGATGATTGGAAAAGAACTAGTGGTGGAGAATTCTTCTTGGGAAACAAGCTAGTTTTCTAGATAAGCAAGAAGCAAGAATTGGTTACTCTATCCACTATTGAAGTAGAGTATGTTGTAGTAGCAACATGTTGTACTCAAGTTCTATGGATGATAAAAACTCTTAAGGACATCAAGGTGGAGTACAAGGAACTTATCTCAATTCTTTGTGATAATTCAAGTGCCATAAACATATCAAAGAATCCAATGTTTCACTCTAGAAAAAAGCACATATCCATTAAGCATCACTTCATAAGAAAGAAGGTTGTAGATAGGGAAGTCAACATGGAATATGTTCCAACAAGAGAACAAGTGGCTGATATTTTCACCAAGCCTCTTCCCAAGGAAAATTTTGAATATCTAAGGAAAAAATTGGGAGTTATTACTCCCACATCATATCACTAGTCACTAGTGATGGGACATATGTGCAATGGGAGTTTCATCTATATTTCATTCATCCCTAAAAAAAATAAGACACATCAAGTCAAGTATCAATGATTTTAAAAATTTCCAATGACTTTATGGTTGCATAATCATGATTACTACTTTCTCTTTGAATTGCTGGTAAAAGGGGGAGTAATGTGTTAGGGGGAGTCTTCCCTTTTCCATTGATGTCAAAGGGGGAGATATAATTGTGATCAAATGCTCAATTGAGTAGGATGAGCAGAGTATCCATGTGCATATTAAATGGGAGTATTTCCTAGTGTGTCAAATTGGTATAGAGCTCAAAATGATACAAGTCTAAATTGATTTCAATTGGTATCAAACCAAGAAGCCCATTGGTATGCACATTTAGTTTTTCTATCAATGACAAAGGGGGATATTGTTGGCATACTATTGTCATTGATGTAAAAAAAGGGATCAAATGTGAGATTGAACTGACTCTATATGAAGGAAAGCTAGCACTAATGAAAAAATGTTATCATTGATGGTTGAGGAAGATGGTGAATTGTGGATCTAGAAGATGGAGTGGATGTTGCAAATATTGTTCAAGGTATTGCATTATAATCATGCAATTCCATCAAGTTGTGGTAGTTATTTTCTTCAATGCTAAAAAGAAAGATCTGATTATAGATTCGACATGGGTTTTCTATGAGCAGCTTAGAAATATGTTTAGCAGGACCAATGGTTGAAAGCTATGCTCAAAAAAGGATTAATTGTGCTTTCAAAGAGGAATAGGGTTTTTGCAATTAAAATCTAGTGTTAGAAATCATGGCACCCTAACAACCTTCTATTTTGTTGTTGACTACTGGTTGAAGGTTGCATGATAGTTAATTCATAAATTATGGTCCTTAAGTTCGTTCAATGACTGATCCCTTTCACCCCATCACCTGGATGTTATCAGTGAGTTCCCTTGATGATTGGACCATGCACATTCAATGATTGAGATCTAACGTCTATCACTAGACATTGCACATAGCAGATAGCTTTTGAGAACTTGTTTGTAATTTGATGATACACAATGAGTGGTTATGGCATATCATAGAAAGAAAGTTGAATTTTTCCTCAAGATTAACGATATGCGATGAATATTTTCAACAATCATGATCATGATGATCAGACAATGCATGATAGTGAAAAAGTAACGTTAGCAAAGATAAGTGGCAAAATGTCATTGCATCGCTGTTGGGATTGGTTTTGCTTGTTGCATATTAGTGATATGTGATGGATGATGGATTGTAAAGGAAAGTGATTAGAGGGTGATCGCTACATCCCAGATATGGATATGATTATTTTAAGCATTCTAGTGATACACGTTGTATATGAAAGTCAAGATCAACAAAGGAAATTTAAATGATCACCCATCAGACAGTCATGATTTAAAGTTCTGATGGTGATTAAAGAATGCAAGAATATGGCACAAAGTTAGGAGATCGATGACTCAGATTTGAACAAAGTGATCATGAATGGCTAGCTCTATGTAGGTAGGGTTTCACTTGAAAATTGACATGGAAATGAAAATTTATTGGTGTACTTCCTTTAATGACAGGTATAATGTGATTAGATGCATAGAATGGTGATATAGACACCCATAGAGACAAATATCAAGACCATATCAAAGGTTCAAAAGGAAACATTAACTGCATATCCGATCTTAGGTTTTGGGATGATGAAAAGGAAGGAAAATTCTCTACACCAAGAATTATTATTGTGCGGCTCAATGCAACTGGGGATAGTGAAGAAGATACTCACCCTAACAAAAGATCTAATCACGGTAGAAGATCCTTAGGAAATCATGATCAATGTGATCTACACAAAACAAATGTGAAGGGTGTCGAAGTATGAAGAAGAGAGGGTAGATTAGTGTGTTTTTCGAAATCCTGAATCAATATACTCAAAATAGAAAAGAAGAGTACTATAGTGCATTGATGCAAATAGAGAATGCACTAAAGAGGAAGGAGAGGAATAGAGATGAAGTAGTGGGGCGTAAAACTATGAACATAGTTGCTATGAAAACAACAAAGAGTTGAGTAGTGACAGAATTAGCTATAACATTGATAAGAGTTCATTAGCAACAAATTGTAATCATCTTATATGTTGTAAATCTAATTGGTTGGTGCCATCAGATAATTGAGTTGGTGCTCATTTTAGGGGATAGGTGTATCCTTAGGGTTGGTTCCCTTAAAATTGTAATAGAAGATTTCATTGTGAGGCTGGATTAGGATAGTAGCTCCTAGCAGTAGTTTCTCACTGTGGTTTTTCTCATCTTAGGTTTTCCACTTATATCTATTGTTATGTGTTGATTTTGTTTATGTGCATATGTTTGTCATATCTTTAGTTTTAATTTGCACATATAGTTTGTATGTGTTATGTCTACTCTTTAGAAAAGAAGGAAAAAAATTTAGTATCTATTGATTCACTCCCCATCTCAGTAGAGTGTTTTTTTCCAACACTAGTAAACCTTATTCGCACACTAACACATGAAACACATATTGGAAAGCACAATAAATCTCTTAACAACTTAGTTGAAGATGTTTTGAGTGATGAATAGGACACTAAATGATAGAATTATTAAACTAATAAAAGAAATGATGACAACGACAAGAGTGAGAAAGGAGAGAATGCAACTCACGAAGAGTCTAATTCACTAGCAAGCTCCACCCGAACATGTACCTACACACAATATAGAAGGGGAAAATGTTGGAGTTGTTTCTAGGTTTTCATTATTCAAACCCTTGTTTTGGTGTTTCCACCCCCACGGATAGCTAGATAGATAAAGAGAGAAATAAGATAAATAAAACAATGTTGGAAAGTAGATTACTAAAGGCTATGAGAAACACTATGCTACTCAAATCCAAAAACAAAGTAATGGTAAGAAAGTGATACCACCATCAACCAAAGACACTCAACCCCAATGAGAGAGGAATGTAAGCCTACAATTAAGGTAAAATTCGAGGTAGCCATAGTGACACCGAAAGCAGTCTCACAAGACACTAAGTTGCAGCTTCTATGGTAGATGTGAAGAATGTTGATGTTGGAATAGTGAAGCCACTAGTGTGGAAAGTAGCTTGAAGTTGTGAAAATATGGAGCAAGAATTCCAAGAATGTGAAGCAAGATCAAATGAGTGTGTAGAAATGTGAAGATGGATTGAAAGTGAAAGATAATCATTTGAAGAAGGTTTGGGAGGGAAAGGGCCATTCAAAGGTTGGAAGGAAGGTGCAGGGGCATTACATTTCATCACCGATGGAGAACATAGTGATTATGTAGATTCTAGAGGCAAGAATCCTATTAGGATGAAAGTGTGCCATGTAGATGTCCATGTGCTATGTGTGCATCCCCAATAGAAATTCTCTCACCAACACTAAAAAAAAGCACCAAGTGGATGGAGTTCAGAATGAGGAAATGAAATTACATGGTCGGATTTGATTTTTCTAAGGTGGAGGGTACAAAAGGGGAATTTGCAAGGGAGGTGTAAATTCACTCATATGCATTTTTCCCTAGCTTTGGCGAACATGAGTGCCAATGAGTGTTTGGTAAAGTAGATCGAAAGAGTTCCAAGAAAATATACCTAAACCATTGAGGAAGAAAACCAAAATCTAGTGTACCCAAAAGCCTAGGGTAGGAAAATGACTCCACAAGTATTCTCTCTTGAGGAGGTTTAAACAAAGCATACCGAAGGTCTATAGACCATTGATGGATAGATCTTGTAGGATGTAAGCACTTCATAGGTCCTTGGATTTTCAAATAAGGAACCCCTAGGTACTCTCTCCCAAAGGAAGACTGAGGAGATGGGACTCCACTGAGTCAGATGGGAAAACAACTTTAGAGGCGCACCTGCAAAGCAACAGGTTAATTTGTAGACAAGACATATTAGAAAAAAAAAATCCATGTAGGGAGGAAAGCAAATAGTCACACAAATAGTCAAAAATCAAAGGAAGAGATTTCAAAGGGATCCCTTGGGAACCCTTCAAAAGAAAAGGGATCCACTCAAGGGATGCTTTGTTTGAAAGTGCAAGAGTATTTTTTGAAAATCAATTCATTATCAAGGAATTCAAAAGGAAGAAATCCCCCTCGCAAGGGGAAGGTCAAAACTTCACCCGTAGGAGAAGTTTCTCCCTCCTTAGAGGAATTTTTTTCAAATTCTTTCTTCACGATCCCATGATGATGAAAAAATATTCTGCTAGGGGTCCTTGGTGAGGAATGCAATTTTTTGAAAGTTGAAGATATTTTCAAGAAAAGATTTGTTTCCCACTGAATTCATTTTTTGAAAATCATAGTATCATGGCCTCCCCTTAGGATGGTTCCTATTGAATGCTGAGACACATGACATCCTAAGGAGAGAAAAGCGGGAATGAAAAAGTGATGTTGTGGCCCATGGAACATAGCAAGATGTAACCATGGTAATGTTTTCACACACACAAGGGACAACACATGAGCACCACAACATCACAAAGAGATAAATAGAGATAAATTCAAAGAAGAGAGGAAATAACATCACAAACAAGGGACAGGGGTGATCTAATATTTTGGGGTTAGAATTGCTAATAAATATAGATAAATAGATATAATAGTATATAAATGAACTATCATCAACCCCATACTATATTAGACCATGTGAAGAAGGTACATGAAGACAAAATAAAAATAAAAGTTGGGTCAACATGGAAGGGTCATCAAGGAACACATAAAACAAGCATGGGGGAACATAAACACACACACACACAATCTAATCTAGAGATAAAGATGAGGAACAACCTAGTCCTTATCAACCAATAGGTAATCATTCTCCCAATTTATACCATTTTATGGGGAGGGGGGATGAGCCTGCAAGGGAAAAATATCAAGGAGGGAACCCTCCAACCCTCCCACAACAAGAGGCAAGGAAGAATTCCCCTTGAGGTCTTCTCCACTTAGTTTTTGTGGGGTGAACATCAACGATCTCACAAAAATCATCGATAGGGATGGGACCTCATCTAGAAATTTGAACATGCACTTTATAGGAGTAGCATGTGTCAACTCAATGAGCGAGGGAGGCAGTGCTCGAGATCCATTGCTGGGCTCACTAAAAGACTTGAGAATAGTGATGAACTCTGAGGATGTTGGGGCTTCCTTTGTCACTAGGACAACACAAGCCAACTCAAAACCACCCTCCAAAGAAGGCAAGCCCTTCTTCCAAACCACATTGGTAGCATGGTCATGCTCCATATTTTGCTTCATCGATGGATTCAAGATCCCCACATATGAAGTAGAGGGCACAAAAGAAGATGAGAAAACCATGATGGAAATGAGGTATTCAACATGTGTCCATGGGTTTTGAAATGGGAGGATATCTAGAAGGGACATCAAAAGGAGATGCTCAACCAAAGGAGAAATAAACACCTACAGCCTCTTCAGGTGAGGATTTTTCATGCTTGCAAGGGGAGCCAGAGGAAAGACTAAAGCTGAAGGAACTAAAGAAGAGAGGAAAAAAGAGGACACAACAAAATATGTCGAGGCAGGAGCTATTGGCTCTTCCTTCTTCTGCAAGGTGGTCTACTTAGTGGCCAAAGCCTTCCTCTAATTCTTGTTCTCACACACAAGGCAGTTTCTACAACTCTGGGAGCTAGAGACCATAGGATAAAAAGGGAAGAAAGACTCTCGCTCGACCATTGGAATATCAATAACAATTATTTTTGGAGGGAGAGACTCCTGAATGGGAAAAAGAGGAAAAGATTGAGAAGATGACAAGACAACATTAGGGGGAGCAGACTCCAAATCCTCAGTGACGGGCCGCTTCCTATTCATTGAATTATAGACAAGAGCAGTAGGAGGCCACAGAGGCTGAGACATAGAAGATGTCCCATGAGGACCCTTCCCCATACCATACAAAATGGGATGAGGTACCATGGGTAAGATAGGAAGTTTGAATGTTGGACCCTTGGGATTTCACTAAGTGGGTAGTGGAACCCCTAAAAATGCTTTATGTTCCACTCAAATTTTTTTTAGAATCTAGCTATCCTCATGATTTAGGGCTTAGGGTTTCACTTACTATCATGCTTTAGGGTTTTTGTGTTGCTAAAACCCTTTCCAAAAAATCCTATCTAAATCCTTTGCAATTTTTATGTTTCACAGTTGACTCCTTGACACTGGTTCCCAGTCATTCAAGTCATGACTTATGTTTTTAAACTATCTTGTTATTGGCCACTAATCCTAGCAACCCAAGTTGCTATCTGTCGCTTTATTTAAAATATTGTTAGTGTAGGTTTTTTATTTTTCTCATGTTAGGGAATATTTATTTTTCCTACACACATTATTAAGCTTGCTTAGTGTTTGATGATGTTTTCTGCACAGCAACAACTCAGACAAAATATAATATACTATCTCTCTTGAAAGGTAAATCTCTATCAGCAAGCCTCTAGAGATAACCCCAAGGTCTCTAATGTCAAGTCTTGAAAATGCATAAAAAACTCAATGATAAATGTGAAAATGATGGTAATCACAATGGGACCTTACTACAAGCAAAATATTGAATCTCAATTTATCAGATCTAACAATATGATGATACTTCAATCCTCAATTTAACCTGAATGATAAAGAAATAACAAAAGATATAAGGTTTGAAAGAGATTTCTAGACCTAACACTAAATCTAAGATTAACAATGCAAATGAAAAAATACTTGAAATGGACCAATCCCTCAAAACTGATTCCTACTTGACCCAGATGGATCTGCAAACTTATAGAAACAGTGCAATCTTCTAAGGTGTTAAGATTTTTAGATCATGAAAATTCATTGAAACAACCCTTATTGCAATTGAAATGAATAAACCCTCACAATTTAACTAAGCATGATGAATATAAAGGTCCAGGCTAAATTTGCAAAGCAACTAACAATTAGTTGGTTGTGAAAAGTATGGACCAAGGATTGGTACAACACTTCAAATATCAAACCATAAACATCATTGAATCAAATCTAATCTAAATATCGACTTTCCTCAAAGCAATTATAAAGATAAAATAACAAGAACCATGCAAAATAAGAACACAAGTATGGCACCAAATCACAATGTCATTACTTGCATCAAATTATCCACTGTAGCAACATTTCCAGCTTTTTGTTACAATATTTTCTTGAGAACAACTACTTGTTAATTCTTGTTCTACTTAATTCACTCTAACTATTTCTCTTTTTTTCTATGTCTAAAATTTATTAACCCTTACAAATGAGGCAAAATTCCATATTTATAGAACCCCCCAAAACATGTCGGCCTAGATAGGATTTTACAATAATAACTAGGCACAACAAGTCAGCCAAGAGAAATTCAAGATGAGATAAAATATGCATTAAATGCATGAACTTGATCCAGGTCGGCCTGGGATCTCCAATGCAGCTTGGACCAATGCATGGCAAAATAATAGGGAAGCACAAATCTCGATGTAGCCAATCATTAACTACCTTCCCCCTTGTCTTTATTCTGATCCAACATTTCATGCACCTTCAAAAGCACCCTATCCAAGTCGGCCACAAGTGGTAAAGGAAAAACCCTAATTTTCCTCTTAATTGATTCAATTTCTTCCCTAGATTGCTTCATCGACTTATCCCACTCCACCTTATAAGTTAGATATTTGTCAATGACAGCAATGTAGGTGGCTGCATCATCCAACTTGTGCTCAGAAATGGAATCATAATTGATTGGAGCATAAAAATCATGCCACCAACTTCTCAACTGTTCCAAGCTCAAATATTTAGGGGAAATCTTCCTCCTTCCTGTCATAATCTCAAAGAAAGCAATGGATCCATTATAAACACCAGCCAAGGTATCATCAATCTACCTCCTCTATTTTTAGATCTTTTTCAGAACCTTCTACCTAATTTCCAATGCTTTAAACCATTCCCAAGGTTCAACAATTCTGGAGGAAGGGAGAATTTTATCATTTACCAACTTATCCTTGGTGTACTCCATGATAGTTTTTGTTTTCTGTAGCAAAAGATTTGTATCATCTTTTCCCTAAGCCAACACCTCTTTCAACCAATTAATTGCTCTCATAGCATCCTTCCCGGATGATAGAATGTCCTTGATAGCATCATCCCATCCTCTGAAGCTTGGGAAGAAATAATAGAAGGACATGCCTCTCCAGTGCCAATCCTTAGGGGGAAGTCTCCACCAAAACTAGTTTTATGCTTATCCCTCTTAACAATGGCATCAAAGTCACATATATGTCTAGTGACTTCCAGAAGTATGATATGATCAGTGGGATATCTTGGAAGTCTGTATGGAGCCCTTTGACAACCATCAACCTGGATGTATGAGAAGGTTGGGAATTGGATAAACCAAGCACCATATCTCCTGATGAGCTCCTTTTCTTGGTCCAAAATTCTTATATGCTATGCACCCTGAAGTAATTTGGTGATATGCATGGTGAATGCATCATTCACCCTCCTATAGGTAGAGTTTCCTAGGTGCAATCGAGGGTAAACCGCATAGATGACATCCTGCCCAAAGATTCCCCTTGTTCTCAATCCTTTGTAGGGGTGGAACCTCACAAGTGCATAGACCAAGTATGAAGTAATCGTGAAGGTATTAGTCTACAACACATTGGACAACTACTCATGAATCACTCTGCTAATTATGCCTTCCCAATGGTAGTCAATCTTCTCCTATTCCATCGTCACAATCACATGGCACATCCAATTCTCAAACATGCCAACACTCTTCAATCCAACCACCCTGCTAAGCAATGTGACGACATCATAGTATTCTTTCTTGAACTTTGCTCTAAACAACTATTTGGGCAACTTGGAATAATGAGACTTGGGCTTCTCCAGCCAGGAATTGATAAGTTACTGTGATTTCATAGTCTATTCATCATAGTACTCCTAAGTTGCCTTCATATTAAATGCCACCACATGAGACCTATCTGGCATATCAAAAGTTTAGGCTATGGTAACATGGTTCAGATTTGCTACAACTCTTCCTTGAGGACCAATAATTCTTTGTGTGTCTAGATCATAGTGTCTGGCACACTCGAGAACAAGCTCATAGCACTGCACTGTGGAAGGGAAACTAGCTACATGTGACAATCATGATTCCAACATCCTCTGAGCCACCAGAGGAAGATCTCGCCCTGCCATTCTACCTTTGAACTCCTCGTAGTCCCAGAGGCCAACATTCGTATCTGTTATTTCTAACTAGATTGATGTAATCTTACTCTCAAGAATTTTTCTTTTGATGTCTATTTTAATCTTTTCTGCTTCAGACATTGAAGATCTGGTCACTGCCTTGCTAGACTCGGCCTAGATTCATCAAAGAAAGTATAGTAAAAATCAAAGGATGCCAAAGTTAATATGTCGAAACCATCATTAAAATGAATCCCATACAATTAAGATGTTATTAAATATCATATAAAATAATCTTGATGAACTTTAGGTTTCAGGATCATCCACAGAATTTGGGCCAAAGAGGAATTTCGGGAAATTCCAGACCAGATAGATTCTGGCAGAATAATTATGAAACACCTACTAACAATTAAATTTGATCATTATCAATCAATAAAACACATAGGAGATCATAAGATATCATGAATTAGCCATAAAATGCATCATAAATCATTAATAAATCCAACTATTCCATATTTCCTTACACTTCATCAGATTTCAGGAAAATTCGCTACAGACGGATTTCCGCGAAAGTAAAGACACTTTGTAAACTTTAGAAAATCTAGGCGGCACAGGACTTTAGGAAAATCTGGGGTGAACAGAAATCCATGAAATATATGAAACTCTAAAAATGATAGTGAATTCCAGAAAAATAGAGGGAATCAGGAAAATCTGCCAGAGACAGAAAATCTCGAGGTGATTGTGAAACCCGAACATCGGCACTGAATCACGTTTTTGCTCAGACTCATGAATCGATTATGAATTTCAAAGATTTAAGCTAGAGACGAGTTTGATACGGGCCCTCTATGGATTTTCTTAGCACTCTAGGCCAATTTTAAGATGAAATAAGGTGGAATGGTGTTGCCCTAGGTTTCAAACCCTATACATCCACCATTAACGCACATGAAAGCTCAAAATTCAATCATTTTGACCGCTAAGTGATCGCTAGGGGATTACTCACATCTCTCAAGAAAGATACATCAAAATGAAAATAAATGAAGGACCTCAAAACTCACTTGGGAGATGATAAATAAAGCAATGCTAGGCAACCCTAGCATAAAACTCTTCAAACATGCAAGAACTTGAACCCCAATAAACACTATAATATCAAAGTGTTATCCACAATCACCAATTAAAAGTAGGGCAATCGAATACATACAATTGTGAAGTGGAAATCGATCTTAGAAACAACAAATGCGAATTTAATGACGTCTACAAAGAACAGCGGCAGGAATGCACTAGAAATCACCACTCAAATCGAACAATCCAAACCCAACACCTCAAATCCAATCAAACACTTTCAAGAACGTACTCCTTGGCTCAATCGATGATAAACAATAAAGCATAATGGCATAATAGTCATCAGAGGTCAATTAAATTCATTGTTTGTCAGTGATATAGATGACATTAAATGCAATCGACAAGACATAATCTGGAAAAATACGGCCCACATGAAATTATGCGAAAATTGAAAATCTCCGAACCAAAGTTTCTAGCCGAAGTTCGAGCAGGATCCGAGAAAATCCTTCCTAGGTGGAAAGTCTCGAACTTCAATGAAAACCCGAACTTAGCTCAAAATTAAAGATCTTCAATGAATAGCTTAGGGAAATCACTTAGGAAATCAAAATAAACATTTAGCACATGCCAAATTAAGATAAACCCTTAAATTGAAAGGGCCAAGACACCAAAACCAAATCGAAAGAGGGTCACTGCCTTCGGCGGGGCGTGTGTGCGAAAACTGCACAACACTTAGGTTATATTAGAATGGTTAGGGTGAGGACATGTGGCATAAATCCATCATTCACATGTGTCACTCACACCCACCTTTGGGTAGTTGAGTCTCACACCCCCTTTTGGATTTATTAGTCACCTCTCATAACCATTTCTTGTCTTTACTTGAGTAGGCATAACCATGTAATCTGACATTTACCAAGTAGGTAAAACTCCCACCTATTATGGGCACTTGGGAGTTATTATTCCTCTTGGATTTATTTGCCATTATTTTTCTATATTAATAGCACTCACCCCTCCCCTTGGCTAGAAGGAATATGGACTGCTAGTTCAGTGCTAAGGGAGTGTTGAGTTTATTCATCTCCTAATCTCTTTTTCTTTCTTTCCTTTAATCATTTTGATCTTGGGTGGTTTCGTAACCAAATCTAACATGGTATCAAAGCTAGTTATGAGTTGTAGGATATAAATTTCTTCAATCCATTCTTGAAAGCAAAGTATGCTATTCTCTTGCATCTAATGATGACCTGTAGAATAAGAAATGCTTGATAGAGATCTCAGTTTTTGGTGGGGCTTTCTTATATTTCATTTTATTGTAGGTATTTGAAAGCTTCTTGGAGAAATTATGAGCTCACCATTGAGTTCAAAGCAACTAAAATAGTCATATTAGGATTTTATTTCATCCAAATTGGACACCAGATGTGAGATCTATGAAGGGTTGAAGAAAGAGGTTTTTGAAGAGGTTTGAGAAGGTAGTTGTGAAATTGGTGCATTTTCGGCTGAAATGGACCTCACCATCGTGCTCAGAAGGCATCAAAACCTAAAGAGTGACTATCAAATTGTCAAAAACAAAGAAAGTCAAATTTGAGGCAAAAAAATTTAGTAGGTGAAGCCGTACAACCCCACTTGCACATGTACGACACATTTTTTGAGAGAAAAAATATTTTAATATTTTCTTATGTTAAAAAAAATTATTATTTCAAAAAAAGTTGGAGGTTTTAATTATTTACAAATCCTTCATTTTTAAAGCCTTTTTTGAAAAAATATTAAAAAAAACAAACATTAAAAAGTAAAAAAAAGGTATTTAGGGTACTAACAAGGTATTGTACCTTGTCAGCCCCCCTCGTACCTATAGCATATCAGCAAGTATGCAGGTTCCCCCATTGGGGCTTGTGCCCCCTCATACCTATAGCATACCAAGGGGTATGCAGGTACCCCCATTGGGGCCCGCGCCCCCTTTGGGCCACTCAAAAAGGCTCTCAACCATTTTTATTTAAAAGTTTTTAATAAAACTTTAAATTCTCAAAAATTTCAAAACAAAAAAAAAAAATCATTAAAAATTCTTGTGCTATCCATAGTATATTCCCTTTACTTGCAAAACCTTGGATTTTGTGCCAGGCGGTCCCAATAACTTTAGCAGCATATTTGGCTATATCTAGTAGTTCTCTAGTTTTGGCACATTCCCTACATTTGGTAGCTCACTCAAATTTGGCATTTTTGCTACATTTAGTAACACCTTAGCTAAATTTGGCAGAGGTGGATTTTTTGAAATAGAAGACCTCCCCACCATTGAAATTTTGTAATTTGCACCTGAACTTCAAAGAGCTTGTTCTCAGTCATACAAAGGCCTTTTTTAGTGCAATTTTTTTATTTGGGGTAAAATTTTGTGCTCTTTATAGTGGTGTTATTAGTCTTTTCTCAAGTGATCCTATTTTTCCATAAATTTAGTTTTTTTTGAGATCTAAAGGTCATTCCTAGTTTTTTAAAATTCAAACAGATGCAACTTTCACATACGACCTCAAATTGAGGTGATTATTTTTGAAGGTGAATATTTTTCCAAGCACTACACATTGGTGTTGTTTTGAAGTTATCATTCAAATATTTTATTGTACTTTTAATATTTGGGTCCATTTTTGGACACTTGCAAAACTCTAGAAAACAACTCCAACAGTGTAAACACATTGATTTATGAAGTGCCAAATCATTTTTTGTTGGGGGGATTATTGATTAAGAGAAAAGGGGGGTCTCTCTTTGTGTGTTTATGTTTTTGATTTGTTCACTTGTGCTCTTTTTTTCCTTCACACATAGATCATTTAAATGATCCTTTGCTAACACATTATAATTATGCAACATGGCATCAACATGCTTGGAATGCCTTAATGCAACTTTGGTATACTCCTTATGTTGAAAAAAAGGTAGTTGAACCTGCAGATGATAAGGAAAATTAAATGGATGCTTAAACATACAAAAGCTCTTGGATGTCTTCGTAGCTTTGTTTCCCTTGAGATTATGTTTTAGATTTAATCTTGTAAAAATTCACATGATGCTTAAGAAAAGTTAAAATCTTTGTATGGTACAATAGATGAAGTCAAAGGCTATCAAATTGAAAATGAATTGATGAACCTTGATCCAAAGAACTATAGCAACATCCAATATTATATTACTAAGGTCAATGATCTAAGAGCACAATGTAAAGCTTTTGGTATTGACAAAAAGTACATTCAATTAATCTATAATACACTGAATAAACTTGGTCTTGAATTTGTAGCTTTTGTTTCTAGCTTTCATACTCACAGATTGACTGTGGGATTTGCATATAATATGCCTTCATTTGCATCTTTTTCTGAGATGTTAATGCATGAACAACCAAAGCTTCTTTCTATGGGTCTCATAAAGCCATCACAAACTCAGGCTTTGTTGGCTAATCAACCTAAGGGGAAGAAAGAGTCAGGACAATATGACAAGAAACAAAATAAATCTAAGAAAAATCCACACAGAGATCAAGCACAACACAAATCCTCTTCAAGGGACGATTCATCTAAGAAGAAGTCTACTTGTTCATATAGCAAGAGGACTGTACATGAAAAAAATTCTTGTTATAAGAAGGATATTGATGAATTGAAACATCTTCTTAAGAAGAACAATATTGATCTACCTTCTAGAATGTCTAAGTCTACTTCCTCTTCACATTCTAAACAATCAGGATCTAGCAAGGATAAAGGTCATGTAGGATTTTCTATTGAGTCAAAGAAAAATAAACGTAAATCTCTTTGTACTTCTACAAGACATGAATAAGGGAAATGGCTCTAGATTATGGAGCTTCTCATCATATGGCTTCTATATAGTCTATGTTCTCTTCTTTTGAGCCTTGTGTTATGCCACATATTTTTATGGGAAAAAATAAATACATGGATGTAATTGGGAAAGGATCTGTTGATATTTGGGATGAGACCTTGAATAATCTTTTGTGTGTACCTCACTTGATGAATAATCTTCTTTCCATCTATAAGATCACTCATGGTGGAGTAGGGAAGACTGTGGAATTCATGCCTAATTCAGTTATCATCATAGACTTGGAGAGCAAAGAGATAATTGCTACTAGGATGGTTGATCATGCATCTTGGTTCTATACCTTTTTAGACTTTGCACCTAATGATGATTTTGATCCTTTGGTTATTGATCACACTTCAAGTATGAGCTTTTATTTTGAGAAAAACTTTGGCTACATGAACTTAGGTATTCTCACATGTGATCTAGTTCTTGAGCTTTGCATTCTTTCTCCTCCACCTACTGTTGCTTCTGAGGATACTTGTGTTGCTACATTCATGGATTCTTGTGATTTAGTGCACTAGGATACACATCGTCTTCTAAATATAGCTACTATAGATGACTACTTAGCAAAAATTGTAGGTTTGTTTATAGAGTTTCATACTTCAGACTTGGAAGACACTATTCATGACATCCATCTTCTCTTTTATGAAGTTTATTCTTCTTCAATTTTTGTGGAGGAACCTTTGGATCATCTTCTTCATTCTCTACATGATCATTCATCACAGTTTGACATGATTGTGGATACTTTTGAGCAGAATTTAGAGGAGGCACCTTTGTCTTTAGAGGAGCTAGTTGAGTCTTTGGATCTTGTTCTACATACATCTCTACTAGGTTCTAGATTGTCATATTCATTAGTGTGGCTTAGAACACTTGATTTGATGGTGGTAGCTTTCAGCATCGACATGGAGACACATGAGTAGTTTTTGGAGACTTCTTACATTTTGAGCTTCCTTCCCTTATATTCCTTTCATGATTGGGAAGACATTCTTCATGCACCTTTGGTTTTGTTTCTTCCTAAGGGTAGAATTTTTTTTTCGATGATTGTGGACCATCTTCTACATCTAATTTTGAGCATCAACCATTGGTACAGTTGATTACTTGAGGGAAGACTACACAAACTTTCTTATCCTTTCTATTTTGGAGGGGACTTCTTCCTTGCATGGGATTCTTTTTGTGTTGGGAAACTTGTTTTCTTTTCTCTCTTTTGGGGAGGAGTTTTTGTTCCACTAGGAGGGAAGACGAGCTTGTAGGGGACAATAAGAGTAGTGTTGAGCATCTTGCCTATAGCAAGAGCTAAGGAGGAGGTTGACCGAATGTTCTCATCTATAAGATCTTGTGAGGCTAATATCATTGATATAGCAAAGATGGAGGAGAGAGTCTAGATGTCCTTCACTGAGTCAAACATGCACTTCTTTGGGGCATGTAGTAATTGAGTAGAAGAAAGTAGACAAACCAGGGAGTCATTGTCAACCTTCAAAATATGGGCATCAATAAACTTCGAGGAAGCAAAAGATGCTTTTGTCATGAGAATGAAAAAATAGACTAAAATGAGATGAAGAGGAAGAATAATATTTCTTATGACTATCCTTCAAAGAGAGGAAATTCTCTCATTTTTGTTTAAGAGGAGGATGTGGAATCCTTGCATTAGAATAAAAATGAGAAGGAGCCAAATTAGATATGACCTTTGTGTGAGGCATGTCCATGGCTTGAGAAAAGGAGGAAGATCGAGTAGAGAAGTGATCAAGGGAGGCTCTGAAGAAGGAGAGATGAACACATGCACCCACTTAGAGTGGGGTTCATCAAGATCCATTGAGGAAACCAAAAAAAAAATTAAAGAGATGGAAACGAAAGTAGGAATGTAGATAAAGCTGGTAGGGATAGAAATAGAGACAAAGATAGAAGCAGAAAACTCACCCTATTATAAAATATGGGCAAGAATACAAAGAAAAGTTGCTAATATTTTATACACAAAAAATATGATGCTTCACTCCATCTTATTTCATTCAAATGTAATACATTTATAGGAGTTCAATCTCCTATAATATAGGAAATTCCTATAGCAACATGCTAATGTTATGAGTTGTTTTAACAATTCATAACAAAATAACAAATAACCTATGAGAATGCTTTGATATTCCCAACACTCAAAAAACCTATCAACTTATTATTTGACTATTAATAATATTAAGTTATTTTTCAACAACTTAATATTATAATACTTATTTTATACAACTAATTAACACCTATGTGAACACTAATTCCCAACACCCCCCTTAGTATGAACATGGGGTGAAAGTACATCATAATAGTTGATGACCACACATAGTAGCTCACCAAAAAATATAAAATAAGAGTAGGGACATACACATCTACTCATGTCAAGCAATAGTGGAACTAGCCTCACTACGCTTAGTGGTTTCATCCAAGGATAGGGAAAACACATCTGCCCATGGATCCAAGGATAGGGACTAACACATCTATCCAAGGTCTTACATCAATTTTGGATAGGCACAAACACATCTATCAAAAAACAAGGTCATGACTAGGGACATACACTTCTACTCACAAAAATTATGATTGGGGACACACACATCCAATCATAATTACCAACTCTTGTGACTGGGGACAAACACATCCATTCACAAACAACCAACAATAGTGATTGGGGATAAACACATCCAATCAATTGCATCATCTTGTGAATGGGGACTAACACATCCATTCACAAACTAACAAGAAATGTGATTGGGGACATAGACATCCAATCACAAATACAAAGCTTGAGAACCAAGTCTTTGTTGTCACCTATGCACCTGCCATTATAGATCATTGCCACTCTGATCACAAATGATATAAGATGGTTGCCACTACCACCTGGAAATCGATCTTGGCTTTATTCATTTTGGCACAAGTTTTTTTTTCACTAAAATAATTTTGCAACCCCTTCGCTAGTGACTCATGATAGGTCGTTGAATATCATCCAACCTCCGGTGCCTCCAACCTCTAGTGAGTTTCATTTAGAGAATATATTTGTCCTCACCGTCTTCGTGTGGAGGGTCTTTAGGAGCTACCCCATGAAGAAACTCTTCATCATCATTTGGAGTTAATGCCTTATCTATATTTAGCTTGCCATCAAGGAGATCCTTGGCACATTGAGTGCAATTCATAACAATGTGTCCCTTATTCTTACAATAGTAGCACAAAATTCTATTCTTTGACAAATGGTTTCCCTTTGATGTAGAAGAATTGGATTTGAAGGAATGGTTAGGCTTATTTGTACCAAACATTGCAGTTTCCTCTTCAACTAGGTCAATTTTCTTGGCTCCTTCATCAATTAGAGTAGATATTGTATCTTATAGGCTAGCATTTACTTTGTTCAATGTGAATACAATATTGCGATAACTAGTAGTCATTCTATTAAAAAAAATAACTTTAGCATCATCATCATCTACTATAGTGTTTATCCCAACTAGTTGATTCAATAGAGAACACAACTTACTAATATGTTGAACAATATTATCCCCATTCACCTTTTTTAGCTCAAAATTTGTTTTCTTTAAGCTCATCTTTACACTCATTGCTTGTGATCCAAACAAAGCATTCAAACCATCCTACACTTCCTTTGAGGTCTTTGTTAAGTTGATATGATGGAGGTATGTGTCTGATAGTCCAAGACTAATCAGAGCTATTTCCCTTCGATCCTTAGCAGTCCACTTTGCATGTTTATTAGAATCAGTTGGATTTTTTGTTGCTCCACTTACTATATCCCACAAATCCTTTTCAATAAGGATCAACTGCAACTTGATCTGTCAGGTATGAAACTCTGAACCTTGAAACTTTTCTATCACAACACTATTTTTCTCCATTAAAGAAACACTATTAGACTCTCCCCCATAGACATATGTCATGTACAAGTGATAATGCATCCAATTACAATTGAAACCTTATCAAAAAATAATACATTTTGACACACAACCTATAGAATTAAACATTCAAAACCAAATAAAATTACTAATTTAATGTAATAAACTATGACACAATGATAATATCTCAAATGATGAACCCTATAGTATCTATTTACCAGACTTTTAGTAAATAACATGTCATTAATAGAAAACAACTATCACGACTCGAGACAAATTATAAGAACCCTCTCTGCAGTAATTGTATTACTAGCATGAAATTCAACACTTTTACAA
The DNA here is from genome assembly GCA_007258455.2 of Sequoia sempervirens. Taxonomy (NCBI): domain Eukaryota; kingdom Viridiplantae; phylum Streptophyta; class Pinopsida; order Cupressales; family Cupressaceae; genus Sequoia; species Sequoia sempervirens. The sequence continues at coordinate 24,253 of VDFB02345816.1, read as the reverse complement.
AACATTCAATGTCGAGATGTTGTCCTCAACATCGCAACATCTTTATGGCAAGGTTTGGCCTTTACTAACAACACCTCACTTGCACACTTTCAAATGAGATAAATGATAGACGACAACATGGGATACATGCAAGGTAATTTGTAAGGAGCATATGCTATTGATCCACAAAAAAATGGGTCAATCAAAAAAACTAAAGAACCGCGCAACAAGGAAAGTACCCAACAAAACTTCATTCACCTAAATGTGATCTATCCCAATCATGGGTTTTGTACCATCAAAGGAGTTCACTTAGCCAACAACACAATGATCACTATGGGAAGAGATAAGTTCGCCTATGGGCTCAAAGCTCCAAGACCAAGACAATAACAATCACCACACAATAAGGCTCAATTTGTGACAAGGAAGAGCCGATCTATTATGGGGTCTCCTTTCAGCTGCTATACTTAGAGCGGATACACTTCTAACAGTGCCAGACCATTTTTCTAGATTTAGCCCAAGACATCTTATTTGGTCACAGATTAAAAATTAGACCATTTTTCCAAATTAAAAATTAGACAGCCGTGAAAGTGGCTTTGATACCTTATTATAAAATATGGACAAGGATACATAGAGAAGCTGCTAATATTTTATACACAAAAAATACGATGCTTCACTCCATCTTATTTCATTCAAATGTATTACATATATAGGAGTTGAATCTCCTACAATATAGGAAACTCCTATACCAACATGCTAATGTTTTAACAACTCATAACCAAATAGCAAATAACCTACGGGAATGCTTTGATATTTCCAACATTCAAAAAATCTATCAACTTATTATGTGACTATTAATAATATTAAGTTGTTTTTCAACAACTTAATATTATAATACTTATTTTATACAACTAATTAACACCTATGTGAACACTAATTCCCAACACACCCTTCATCTACTACAAGGAATCCATTCTTGGGCCAATTCCTATTGATAATGATAATGCTCACGTGCAAGTTAGTTTCAATTCAATGGTTTCGACTACCAAGAATAGATTCCTAAGAAGACTTTGGGGTATTTTGTTCCATCTAAGGTCGTATTAATGAAATACACCTAATAAACCTCTTTTTTACATTAATATTACCTTATTTTAAAGTGTTGTAACACACTTTCACACTTTTCTAGGCTTGTCATTAATAATTAGGCCTTTTAATGCTTTAATTGGCCTTATTTTACATCCAAAAGCCTCATTTAAATGTATTTTTGAGGATAATCCCAACAAAACTTTTAAAACATCAATATCCTGAAAACCCACCTCAAAAAGCTAAGATGGCACTCATTATCCATTCTAGGTGAATGAGTTCCCAAAGGTGGGGCCCATTCACCTAGGGTGGTGAATGAGTCCCATTTAACTCAAAATCAAAACTAATTTAAATCTTTGGTGGAATTTTATTCTCTTACATCCAATGTCAGCTTGTAGTGTTGTAATTTCAAGAATTCCTACATAATTGAGTATAAATATAAATTTCTTTCATTCATTTTACACCTAGAAAGTTGAATGAGAATTCTTATAGCAAGTGTGAGTTCACAAGAGCGTCTAATATCATTGAAGAGGATTCAAGGGTAGATTATCAAGCATTTTAAAGCAACATTCAAGTACGAATCATCATGTCAAAGATTTCATGCATCATGTTTATTATTGTGCTAACAATTATGGTGTAGGATTTTATTATTCAAGCAAGTGCTTCATACAAGATCTATCTCCTTCAGGAAAGAGTCAAATTCTACATCCATTGCAACCATTTCAAGCATGTTTGCTACACCTTATTGCTAGGGTTTGGTGAGTTGTGACATTGTCATTTGTTCATTCATCATTCTCCATTCTTATTTGGTTTCATTTCAAGGATTGATTTCCAACAAGGGGTTTGACCAAGGAAAACCCCTATCCACTAAGCCCACAACATTTTTCCCTCTCCTTTTTGTGTGATTTGCAGGTCTAGGTTGTAGATTTTCTAAGGAGCAAGATTAGACAAAAGTTGAAAATCATTTAAATTTGTCAAAATTGTCATCAAGCCTTAGGGAATGTTGGAGAAGACCTACAAGTTACAAATCAAAGATTCAGATATGGAGATCACTCAAGAAGGATAGAAAAAATAAAGAAGAACAAGATCAAATTTTGAAGTTACAAAAAAGCCCAACTAGGCTAATTTGCCACTTCTAGTGAATGAGTCTAGTTTTAGTCAATTTTTAGGACTTTGTAGATTTGTATATCCTTTTGCTAGATTTTTGTTCCTATACAGTTTTCTAGAAACTAGAATGATTCACCCAACTTGGTAAATGAGTCCTAGTAAACTTTAAAGTCATTTTTTCTAGTGATTCAAACCTCCTTTTAGATATCTCCAATTTCTCAGGTGCACACCTTCCTATCTTCAGTTTTCTATTTCATTCACTTTCATAGGTTATTTCATAGTGGATTAGATTGAATTATATTTTAGTCTTTGTATCTTTTAATTCATTATCTTTTCCAACTCTAAACTTGGTTGTGAACCCCTTAATAGTTTGTATTTAGCCCCTAGGACAACTATATTATAAGATTTATTTCTCTTTGGCATTGAGATCTTTAGGGTTACCCTTGAATTAAATTGAGGTTGTGGGTCTACTCTATGACCAAATTCATATGATAGAACCATCCCCCAAAAATAGCATTTCACATTGATTTGAAAGAAGTATAGAAATAAAGAGGCTTATGATTGTACCGCCATTGAGGAAGACCCACCACAAACATGAGTAACAAAACTATTGATAGGATATGAGGATATCATATCAGATAATGTACTAGATGGACTACCATCAGTCTGAAGCATTAGTCTTCATATTGATTTAATAACTCAAGCAATTTTTCTAAACAAGGCAACACATTGGATGACACCTATAGTGAATGCATAATTGAATAGAAAAATATAGGAGTTGTTGTAGAAATGATTGATAAGAGAGAGCTTAAGTCCATGCATAATACCTATCATACTTTAACCAAAGAAAGATTGAGGATAAAGGATGTTTATAAAATCTAGAGCAATAAATATGATCATAGTCAAGTATCGGTTCCCATTGCTAAGGATGGATGACATTATGGAATTTTTGAGTCAAGAAAAGTATTTCATAAAGATTGACCTAAATAGTGGATATCATTAGATTAGAATTAGGGAAGGAGATGAATGGAAGACTACATTCAAGACTAATGAATGGTTTTATGAGTAGTTAGAGATTCCTTTTGGATTGACCAATGCACCTACATCTTTCACGAGGTTGATGAATGAGGTACTAAAGCCATTCTTGGGTAAGTTTTTTGTTAATGTCAAGAAGTGTAGCTTGATGAAGACAAAATTAGTGTACTTGGGTTTTGCTATTTTTGTTGAAGGATTGAAGATGTACCCTAAAATGGTTAGAGTAATTATTGAGTGGTCTACACCAATGAACATTTGGTAGGTAAGATCTTTCATGGATTGGCTAGTTTCTTTAAGAAATTCATTAGAAGATTTAGTAGCATTTGCACACCCATGAAAAAAACAATGAGAGGAGATAAGGACTTTAAGTGGACATCCAAAGCACAAGTAATTTTTAAATTAATAAAGAAAAAGGTGAGAGAGTAACCAGTGTTAGCATTTCCTAATTTTGATAAGACATTTCAAGTTGATTGCTATGCTAGTGGAAATGTAATAGGGATGATATTGGGTCAAGAAGGGAGACCAATAACTTATTTTATTGAGAAGTTTAATTATGCCAAAGGAAGATATTCAGTTTATGATCAAGAGTTGTATGCCATAATTAAAGCATTCAAGAAGTGGAAACACTATTTGTTGTGTAAGGAGTATGTGTTGTACACTAACCATCAAGCTTTGTAATATGTGAAAAATCAGGGGAAGTTGAACGAGAGGCATATGAGGTGGGTTGAGTTCTTGCAAAGATAAATTTGTGTTGAAACATAAGAGTGTCAAGTCAAATAAAGTTTTAGATGCATTGAAAAAGAGGAAAAAAAAATTGACATAAATGAGGGTGGAAGTATTGGGTTTTGAAGAATTGAAGCAATTGTATGAGGATGATCAAGATCTTATTGATTCATAGAAAGAATGTAAGGAACCAATAGTGACAAATAGAAGTCCATGATTGGATTATTTCATTTAAGAAGATATGTTGTTCAAAGGAAATAAATAACAATGGGGTGAAGCCACAATAGTGGTTTACAATTCAAGTGAGGAAGGAAAACTCACAAAAATTGAATGCATGGAAAAATACTTGATTTTAGGGGTTTGTACGAACCAGCTTGTTCGAGTGAACCCATAAGGGTTTCACTTGAACCAGGGTTTGGAAAAATCCTTTTATTTCTTTCCCACCAAAAAACCCAAGAAAATCCCTTATGGAAGGGTGGTTAGCTTGAACCCCCCTAATTCCTCATCCCCCCTCCCCCCCAAGACATAAAAAAGACCTAAATTTTGGCACTTCGGAGCTTTGGTTGAGGATGAAAATGGAGGAATCTTCACAAACCCAACTAGAATCAAGTAGTCCTCAACGAGCTATCCAAAAAATATAATTTTGATATGTTTTGGTTTTATTATGTATTTTTTTTTTAGTTTTAAACATAGGTTTTTCAAAAATGAAGGTCTTTGTTCTACACATGTGGAAAAATAGTAGATTATAAAAAAAAAAATTGAAAAATATGAGTGTACTAGATATTGAAGTCCTTGATCCAACAAAAAAAAATTGAATTGCGATATATACAAAAAAAAGTTATACGTTATACGATCATGCTATTTCTAAATTGTAATTGGTTTGATTTTGAAACTTTATTAGAGAAAAAATAATAAAAAAAAAACTATCTAACTAAGTGGAAGCACTAGCTATCAAAGTTACAAATCTAAATTCGAAAGAATTAGAATTTTATCCTTCGTGGAAAAAAAGTCATGCATTATACATTGTGCGTCACTTTTTTAAAATATTGTTTTATGAAAAAATCATTTTTCGTGGGAGATGGGAAAAGAACAACAATCTGATTCCAAAAAAATTGAAAAAAATATTTTTGGAATCTATAGACAAAATGTGACAAGACTCTAGTTTGTATCATCTTCAAATTACTCACAGTTTACCCGCTATAGGTACCTGAATGTGAAGACTTAATTAAAAATAATAATTTCAGTGTTTAGTTTAGCCAAAAATTGTAAACCACTATTGTGGGATCACCCAATGTATTATGAGGAGTTCAATGAGGTAGAATCTAATTAATAAGAAACATAGTGGAGGACTAGAAGGACATTTTGGAGTGGATATTTAGCAATAACTTTTGTGAGTGAACACTATTTTTTGCCACATATATATAAGTATGTCAGAAAGTATGTTCAAAATTACATTATTTGTCAGGTAGCAAAAGGGAGTAGTCAGAATATTGAGTTGTATAAAACTTTTTTAGTACCAGAGAGACCTTAGAAAGATATAAGTATGGATTTCATATTGGGATTACTTAGAACATAGAGAGGATATGATTCTATAATGGTAATAGTGGACAAATTTTCTAAGATGACACATTCTATTCCTTGCAAGAAGAATAATAATTGTGTGTATGTTGTTGACTTATTTTTTAAGGAGATTGTGAGATTACATGGATTACCACTAAGTATAGTTTTAGATAGGGGCACTAAGTTCATTGGATACTTTTGGAGGACATTATGGAAGCAGATGAATATAGGCTTGAAGTTCAGTTCAACATATCACTCACAAATAGATGGATAAGAAAAGATAATAAACAAGTGTTTGGGTAACTTGTTAATATTTTTTGTTGGAGATAAGGAAGGTAATTGGGATAGAGTTCTATCAAAAGCATAGTTTTCATACAATAATTTAGTGAATTAGAGCACAAGGAAGACACAATTTGAGATTGTGATAGGAATATACATTCTAGAGGAGTTACGGAGGTTGGAGACAACATTATAGAGAATAAGAGGAGTACTAAAGTAGAAGAATTTGTAGAATTCCTAGAAACATTATATATTCAAGCTTAGAAACGCTTGGTGGACATGAATAATAAGTACAAGGAGTTATAAGCGAAGAGACATAAAGAATTTTTTGTTGGAGACATCTGAAGTGATTCATATCTTAGGAAGGAAAGGTTTTCAATGGGAACATACAATAAGTTGAAGATGAGGAAGGTTGGACCATGTAAAATTCTTTGAAAGTTTGATTCAGGAAATGCATTCGAAGTGGAGTTACTAAAGACACTAGGAATATCGCCTATTTTCAATATTGTAGACATCTATGAGTATCATGATGATTAGTCATGTGGCAATTGCAACACAATTTACATAGAGTTGAAGGAGAAGTTACCACTAGAGGAGATTGAGCAGATCTTGGACATTGGAAATAAAAGGAGCAGTAGGAACAAGTAATATAAGGAATACTTGGTGAAGTGGAAAGGCAGACTAGTGGAGGATTCATCATGGATTTCTTAGGCTGAGGTGAACAACTTGGGTTTCCTCTAGCCTTGAAAAGTGAGGGACTCACTTTCTTCCAACCCTAGGTGTCACATAAAGGAGCATCCTTGGTTGTAAAGCAATCTCGTATCAACCAAAAGAATTTATTTTCTTGTATTTCAATTTGTAGTTGTCTTAACAGTTTCTTCCGTATTCTACCGCATTGTCGTTTCTTATCTCATGAAGTGGAATATAGAATCTACACAAGGTCATCTACACCATATCTAGCTTTTAGGATATTTGCATTCATTGGAAAAAATTTATCACTCTAAAAATTTCACCTTCATTTCTTAGTCAGAGCATTTGGGTCTAACCTGGTCTAGAGTTCTATGGACCTATTCTGAAGCATGCAAAGCTTAATGAAACATCGTACTAGCATTAAATTAGGTCCAAGGGGAACTTTCTTGGAGATCAAAATACATTTTATCCTGCATTGGATAATATTTCACGCTATTTGGTTGACCGACACATTTTTCATTCATTGGGATTTGTAAGCCCTTGAGGCTAATGTAGATCATAATTGGAGCTAGAGATTCATATTTAAAATAATTTGTAATTTGTAGGAAGTCGGTTAGTTAGAAATTAGGATTTAGAAGTTGGGTATTTTTAATCACCTTGGTTGTTGAACTACAATAAAGTCTTCGACCAATAGTAATATTTGTAATGCCCTTGTGATAGACCTATGAGCCCTAATTATTCTGCATATGAAGCTTATGATGCATGTAAGATTGTGAGTTGTTGAATTAATATCTATATTTGTTGAGCATTTCTTGTGTTATTTTCTATTGTGTGAACTCAAAGCTGCATGATTGGACAATCCTTTTTGGACCCTCTATTCACTAACTCATTTGATTGCAAAATCTAACAAAACTGTCCAACGAAATATGTATAATTTGATGTATTATCGAGTGCTTGTAAAATTTGATGTGTAATTTTCAATTTTTTGAAAGTTTATCCCCAACGTTTGACGAAATTTTGACAAACTTGGTGTTTGTCGAAATGTTGGCTATCATTTTCATCAAATTTTTGACAAACATAAAAAATAGAATAAAATCAAATTGTGGCCGACATAAGGAAAAGTGAGTTCGTGCTTGATTTATTGTGATGATGTTTTTATCTACTTGAGACAGTTTGTGGAGAACTAAGGATGATTATCTTGGGAAAAATAAAAAAAAATCCAAGAAGATATCGTCAGGTTGAGGGTAGTCATTGTATTTTTGCAGAATTTAGTTGTGAAGTCAGATTTGTAGTTCCAGGTTTGAAAATAATATTTTAAAGCAACCTCTCATCAGATTTCATTTTTAGAGGTTTAGGGTTTTGAGAATTTCATGTCCAGATTTTGTTGTGTGGAATCACCATAAGATCACAACCAAGGAATAGATTCTTGTTACTGAAATTATGTGATCCATAACTTTGTTGGTCATGTGGCACAATTGTTCTATAAAAAATATAGGATACATTCATGTGTGACCCAAGTTTAATGTGGCTATGTTGTGATAGAAATGGAGGTACTCATATAATGTAGTTAATTCAGGTTGAATATTGTAGGTGCCAATCATCATTGGGTGCATTCAGGTTGTCTCAAGTTTAATAGGTTAGGATGTAATTATAGTATGATCGAAGAGTGATTACCTCTTGCTGCAATAAAGAGCCTATAACTCTGGTTGATATGCAAAGTGGTTGTGTTATATCAATTATGTAGTGCATTCAAGCACAACCCATGTTTAATGGGCTATTCTAGAGAGTGATCAAGATTTTCTAAACCTTATGAATGTTACTTGACATATATTTGCATAATCTCAAATTCCTTCAAGAGGCTTTTGAAGTATCAATGTATCCTATATAGGATTTAGAATGATTTCTTTTAATTACAAAAATAAATAAATGATGTATTTCCTTGTAATTAGATAATGTGGAGATCTCCTAGATCTACCCCAACACACTATCCTCTTTGGCACTATATTCATTACTCTAGCTACTAGGGTTTTGCATGTGACATCTTTAATATCTTCATGACCATGTCTTTTGAATAGATCTCAGTCTTTGCTTTAATCCTTTTCATGGTAACCCTTGAGTTCCATAATCCACCTTCAATCTCTTCTAAGAATGGTGTCTTAAGCTAGACTGTATAGTATGCATATAAAACAAGTCCTTCATACCTACCATTGTTTCAAACCACCACTCACTGTCTTGCTTAAAATGTTGCCTCCATAAGCACAATAGCATGTTTTAAAATCATTGTTTCCAGTGATTGACCATTAAGGTCACCACTTTCATCATGAAGATACAATGAGATTTTTGTCTTCAAACTCAAGGCATTATGCAGATAACATTGTGAATTGTTTGTTGTGTATGATTTTATTTTCTTACACATTTACTACTTTGATAACTTCCTTTAAGACTAGGTATTGGACCCTCATCTGCAATCTCAAATAGCTCACTCACTATCACTTGAAGATTCCTTTCATGAGCATCCTTCTATAAAATCAAACTATGTCCTATAGACTGCCTACTTACTACAGGGGACTCATTGTTTCATGTTATTGTAGTTCTTAAGATCCTTCAACCTTATAGACACTACTTCATAGTCCACAAGGTATTATTCACTATTCTCCCATCTTTCATGAGTCTCAAAACATTGCTCAAACATGCAATCCACAAACTCCATTATACATTAATGGCTAAGAAGAAACATTGAACCTATGATTACCATTGTTACTTCATTTGGATAGTCATTCCCTGATTGCATTTTCCTTGTCTAACACTACCAAAAGCATTTGAAAAACCCTTAAGGTTAGCAAGGGTGTAAGGAAACTCATTGTTAAAATCTCCAGTTTGCTATTCAAGGGAGCTTTATTATCTTGTCACTCCTTAGCCTCTTTTTGACTATCACATCTCAAGTGACTATCATTCTTCTTACCGTAGATTGCATTTACAAATGTCACTAAGGTACATAGTGTGCTTGTTATTGGCTACAATATTTAGATTGCAAGATTTTGTTATTACGTACAATGTCTCAATCTTTCTGGTATTGCAACCTCACTAATCTACTATAGTTATTGTTTATGTTTCTACGGAGGCCTAGGGTTTGTACCCTACTCATGCTCTTACCAATTCTTATGTTGCTTTTTATTAGGGCTCTCTCAATGTTGAGGGACCTAGGGATAAGTTCGTTACAAGAAGTGACATATTTCATCTTTCACTAAAAGGATAAATCCGTATTTATATTAGCAATGATGATTCCAACTTGTTGCTCCTTAGGAATGGGTCACTTGCTCTTACTAGCTCGCTACCTCCATCATTGTAGGAAGTTTGTGATCAAGTTCAATATTATGATTTTACGAGTCTTAACAGTTGGAAATCATAATAAAATCATAATTTAATAATTTTTGGAATTAACATTTTAAATTTTTTTGGGGGTTATTAACTTCAGACTATCTTCTTTTTTGCAGGGGTGGTTGCATGCCATTTTTTTTGGGTGTAAAATATCAGAATTATTAGATTATGTTACCTATCTATGAATAAAAATTATTGGAGTGTGAGTTTGATATTTTTTGAAGATCTAAATAGTCAAGCTTGGTAAAGAAAAATCATGTTAGATAATATTGGTCCAGAACAAAATGAAGAGACACTTGATAGATTGTGGGCTAGATTGAAAAGAAAGGGTGATGAGAAATGTTATTGTCCTTGCAATAATTGCAAGGGCTTAAAGACGAGATGACTTTTAATCACAACACCTGAGAAACATTGTAGGCATCATGGTCACATTGAAGGGGGGCATGATTATTGTCCATTGGTAAGTTGTTCATTATATGTGTTTATATTGATTGAATTTGTAAATGTTTATATCGTTTTAATATTATATATATATAATCACTTGATCATGATGATGGTTTATTTGTGTCTATCATTATTATAAATGTGGGGTACCCTAGGGCAGATGATATGGATTATCATGGCTAAGAGAATGTGGTTTCACAAGCGGATGAACATGGAGCTGTGAATATTGAAGATGAAGTTAATGATCCTATGGAAGAAGATCATGCACCATAAAATAAAGTTGAATATGATGGTACACGTAAATTGATCCATGAAACATTTAGTGGGAGAGCTGTTCATGATGATAAAGATGACTTTGATGATGTTCATTATTAACCTGTACTTGAGAAGGCATACGAGCCCCTTTATGAAGGCTCCCAAACAACTCTTCTCTCTGTTGTATTGTTGCTGTTGAACTTGAAGGTTATGAATGGTTTATCAAACATAGCAATCTCATGGATGTTAAGGTATGTCATATATGTCATCTTTTCTCATCTATTTTAATTGTTGTTATTTCATCACTAGTAAATAAATGATGAAATATGTACCATTAATATTATTTATATTAACAAATTATTTTTTATTGTAGATTGATTGGTGAATTTTTGTTACCACCATCAAATATTTTACCTTGCTCATACCGAGATTTATCTGCCATTATGAAAGATATCAGAATGGAGTATCAAGCAATAGATGCATGTCCCAATGATCATATTATATATCATAAACAATAGGACTTTGCAAAAGAATGCCTAGAATATCATATCAATAGATATCAAACATATCAACTAACAAAAAAGGTGTCTCACAAGGTTCTTCGTTATATTCCCATTATTCCACATATGCAACAATTATTTAGGTGCAAAAGCTTAGCACAATTTATGGATTACCATGCACGAAATAGAGGTGGATATGGATTTCTTCAAATGCCTATGGATGGTTTTGTATTTAGGGACATGGAGGAAAAATGGCCACACTTTAAAGAATAACCTCGTAATCTCAGGCTTTCATTGGGAGCGGATGGTGTCAATCCATTTGGAGAGCTGAGATCTATTTACTCAGTGTGGCCTATTTTTTTATTAGCAATAGCATTCCTCCATGGATTTCAATAAAGAGGGAGCACACAATGTTGTCAATGATTGGTCCAGGTATTTGTTTACATCAATTTTCTTTAACGTAGTAGCATCCCATTTGTATTATTTTTTGTATAATGACTTATGTTTTTTTCATTCAATAGTCATGTACATGAATTTATATATATTGTAGTAAAATGGTTATAATAATTATGTAATGTTTATGTTCATTCAACTAGGTAAGTACCAAGTTAAAGATATGAATGTATATATCGAGCCTCTTAAAGACGGGTTACTAAAGTTATGGAATGGTGTCACTATGTATGATGTCTTTAGACCAATAGAACAAAGACAATTTCAATTCCATGCAATGCTTGTATGGACAATTCATGATGCCCCAGGGCTAACATATTTTTGTGGTATGTTATAACATTCGACTGCACTTTAACAATATTTAATTTGATGAAGTAGATATCATGCATGCTTTTAAAATAATCTATTCATTATATATTATTAAAAAAATTGACATATTTAATCCAATTATATATGATCTTGCAGGTCTTCAAACAAAGGGAAAATTTGTATGTCCAATTTGTGGTCCAAAGATGAAATCTTGTCGTTCAACAAGTTTAGGAAAGCAGGTGTTTGATGATTATAGGCACTTCCTCCATAGAAATCATAAGTATCAAACTATTGAAAATCATATTTTCAATGGGAAAGAGGAGACTATATCAAAACCACGAAGAATGACACCTTGCCTATGTAAGTTGGAATATAATAGAATTAATCGTCAAGGTTATACATTGGATCAAATTGTTTATCTATAATATATGATATGTTTTGAATTTATATTTTTATATTGTGTTGTGTTTACTCATGTTGTAATTGACAATGATCATCGTTGTTAATTGTTTTAACTTATATGCTTCATGAAGGTCATCAAGGCATTAATGGTCGACTTTCATAGGGACTGAAAAGTTATCCTAGACAATTTAGTAGGTTTCCCTACTATGAGTAGCTATAAATTGTCAATTTGTTTGATACAATGCATATCGAAAAGAATATAATGGAAAGGTTATAGAAAATATTGGATGGAAGACATGACAAAGAAAAAAATGTTAAAATTTGTAGTGACATTCAGGAAGCCAATCATGTAATGAAAAATGTCATTCAATTAAATAGAGATGGAGACCAAATTAATATAAGTGCCCTTCCTTGGTTATTAACAGAGCATCAAAGAAATGCTATAAAAGAAGTCATACAAAAAAAATGATTTTCCACAGGATTTGCTGCGAACATAAACAATATAATAACAAAGAAAGGTGAATTTGGGTCAGAGATGAAAATGCATGATTGGCATACCTTCATTAAGGTAATTATTCTAGTATATTAAATACACTTGTATAATGCATGTACTTTTTAGTGTATTGTGTTTACTACTTTTGGAAAAATAATGAAAAGATCATTTTATAATTGTTGCAGCACGTTCTACCTCTATCTCTCCCATACAACTTTGACAACAATGTCGAACAAGTTATATATGATCTTGGAAAATACATGAGGTAAGTAGCGAGATTTGTTCAATTTGTTATATACATCTTATAATTTCTATTTTTTTTACTTGTTATGTAATATACTATATATTTTTGTTAAATCCTGTTAATATATTTGCACCTTGAATCACTTATAGATGGCTGTCATCTAAAGAAATCCATGAAGAAGATATAAATTATTGGAAGAGAAAAATTCCTTGTCTAATGTGTGAATTGCAAAAGTGTCTACCTTCAACATTTTTCAATGCAAAAGAACACTACCTCATACACCAGGTTGAGGAGATTGAATTGTGTGGACCTGTACACACAAGATCGATGTGGATGGTTGAGAGGCACTTTTAATTTTTGAAGGCTTTGGTTAGACAAAGAGCACATCCTGAAGGTTCTATGGTGGAGGGATATATGGTATACCAGACCATGGTGTACATTAGTGAATATCTTCTTAAGTTTGCAGCAAAGATCCATGTAGATCTCATTTGGGATCCCAACTCCATTAACAAATTTGAAGGGGAGCACCTAATGGGGAAAGGTAGATTGAGGAAAGTGAGAGGTAATTATAAGATGGCCATGTAGATTAATTGGAATAAATTTTACATATGGATTTTATGTATATTTTACTTATTTAATTTTTAATCTTCAATATATATCAATTATAAATTAAGGTCGTATACTATGGTATTTAACTAATTATACATTTTTTGTGAATTTCAATTTTTTTTGATACACTTGGTCGAGAGTGGGATTCACTACATTTGTATGTTGCCAAAAATCTTGATTGGATGACTGTATGGATTGAACAATGTCAACAATTTGGTCGCACATTAACATGGGAAGGTGTGGCTTCATTGGTTAAAGAAGCTCATCGTAATGGAGATTCCATTGTTACACAAAGGAAAATTGATTTAGCATATGGTTTAAGAGATAAATAGGTACGTATAAATATATTAATCACACATATTATTTAATTATATTCAAGTATATTGATGTATATATATGTTGAGATTGTTTTCTTTGCATACATTCAGCCAAGAATAAATATGTTTATCAACTGACGATATTGCAATAATTTTTACATGTTTAACATATTGCAGGTGAAACACCACAAGGCTATGTGGTGCAATGGTCATAAATTTTGAATCAAAATGTTGCATGACATGAAGAAAACTTGTGATTTTGGTATAACTGTAGTCTTTCAGGTGACTAAAGTTTCATCTAGAAGCAACATACATCTAAAAGTCTCAAAAAATTGATACTATGGGATTTTGGATGATATACTTGAGTGTGACTTTAAGTCCTTCATATTAATTTTATTCGTTGTCCTATGGTACAAGCTACGATTAAATGAAAATGATCCTGAGAGAACTGTTATTGAACATGATAATGGATCTACCATGGTTAATACAAGGTTGACCGAGAGAGCTGGAAATGAGCCCTATGCTCTTCCAAGCCAATGTGAGCAAGTATTTTACTCAAAGGTTCCAGGTAAACCGGGTTGGTCATTTGTTGTTAGACATGATCAAGGGGAAGGACGGTAAAGTATAATGTGGTGGAAGAAGAAGATACTGAAGAACTAGAAGATGATGCTTAGGATCAACAGTTAGTTGATGATGTCCCTGACGAAGATCTCAAAGAGGAGGAACTAGATCATGATGATGTAGGATTTAATGTTCATGAAGATGATATCCATGTGGATGATGAAATTATTGAAAGTAATATTGATGATGACGATGATGATATGACCAATCCTTATAATGTTGAATCTAGATCAGATGATATAGACAAAGAGTTGGATGAAGAAGATGTAATGCCCCCATTTTAGAGGTAATTTGATTTAATTAATTTAATTAATTAAGTTGTCCAAAATAATGATTTTCAAGAGGATGACTAATTAGTTACTTTAATTAAATCATTAAGTGGTATTAAGTTAATTAATTATAAGGTTGTCAAATAAAATTAAAATTAAAAGGTGACCTTATATTTTATTAATTTAATAAAGTGACTTGATTTTAAAATATATTATAAAGTCACTTAAATAAAATTAAGGAATATTCTAGAAGCTTCTAGAGAAATTGGGAAAAAAGAATAAATGGACATCTTGGGCTTCACTCTCCACAAGCAGATTTGATGTTGTTGCTGTAGTTTCATCTTGTGGAACCTAGGGTTTCTACAGATTGCTTCTTATCATAGGAAATGAAAACTTCCTATTAATAGCAATTTTGAGGGTGTGAAATATCACCTAAATTATTGCAAGTTGTGGAGGTGATAAGTCAATCATCTCAGCTGGGCTAAATTTCGTGGCCAAGGGCCAAATTTACTTGCAGATTTGGGGTCATATCAATTAGAAGACAAACTCCAAATTTAAAGAGATATCATTTGGTAATTGGAAGGAGATCATACATTGTTCATGATTCTGATTTTTTATTTGGTTCTGAGATTTATTCGAGGGCTTGGAGAATAAGTGCTTCATCAATTTTTTCTCTTTGTGTCATCTGATTTATATCAAATCATTTCTAGTCACTTGTGTTAGCAATAAGGGAGATACGATTTTGTTCTTATCCTTCTCATTTGGCATCAAATTCTATTTGTATTTGTAGTGCTTCATCAACTATCATTCTAGGCATCTTCATTCAATCAGCCATCTTGTAGCATTGTGATGAATCGATTTGTGGCAAATATTCTCAAATTCATGGAGAAATCGACTGGTAGAACTTGATGATAAACTTTTAGTCACATCAAGGACAATTTTTGACTTGAGAGGAGTTGGAATAAATCAAACAGAGGCGTATTTGTTTAGCTTGACATATTTCAGTCATAAGCAGGGGCGATTTTAATATTATCTTGCTCTCTAAAAGTCATGGAAATAGAAGACTGGGCGCTCATGGAAGAGTAGTGCGATTTTGCTTTAAGGGGTGAATAAAATTCAAATAAAATTCCTTGTGCATCGATCTCTGATCAGACCTAGGGCATCTCAATTTGGAAGTCATGATGATGAGTCTTAATATATTTTAGAGGAGTTTGGAGCTATTAGTATCATCAAATCAGTAGTGGCAATTCAGAACAGGGATGGCTTCATAGAGGCTCAACTTCAACACATTTAATCACATCCACATTGTATGTGCAACTGTTAGTCATCTCAGCATCAACGTCAAGCTTATTCCAGGTTCTTTATGTAGTTGCATTTCATATTTCATCTTGTAATAGTTGCATCAACATCATTTAAGCATTAGGTTTCTCTTATAGCCAAGAGTCTTGGCGTTAGCATTGACATCATTGTTAGAAGATAGCATTCTCAATACTATATCAATAGTTGGAGTTATCACTTGATTTTTTGAGCATTGGATGTTAATATGAGGATGTATGTCAACTGTTTGACATAATGTCAATGGTTGTAGATTCATGATAATCATATAGTTACTTATCATATGCATTGGAAACCCAAAAAATAAAGATTGCATTGCTGTAGAAGTTATTTTAAATCATTGTAGAAGTCATTATAGCTTTAATATCCAGTTTGGCAATACAAATTTCAAACACGGAAACTCAGATCAGCAAACAAGACATTTCATGTAAACTGTTTGACAATTTTCCTTGGGCAAGAAATTAGAAATTTTATATTAGTTTGAGCAAGGCTCATTACAGAAGATCAATGGCATTTAAATGTATAAGTTATACGATTATATTATCTATTTGATATTAATTTATTGATAGAATTATATTTGACTTATGTGGTTACATAATTAATTCATGATGTTTTTAATTTTTATGTGATTACATAATTAATTTAATGGTTTACTTTTTAATGTTTGAAAGGTCAAAAAATTAAAACATTTCAATAGTGATGTTAACAACATTGAAATTAGTGTGTTTTATTTCTCATGTGATCATAGAAGATTAAAAATTCAGTTGTAGAGGTGGTTTTTTAGTGGTTGACGTGTAAAGGCCTTTAAAAGGCATAAAGTGATCATTGTAATGGTTGTTTATGGTTGAGGATTTAAAATACAAGCTCTTGGCATTCAAAAATATGTGTTTTTCTTCAAAATTTATGTATTCTTTCCTATTATGTAGCACTATACGGTCACATGCAACCATATTTTGATGTGAAATCAATTCCAGGTCATGAAGATATGTGTTAGCTTTTATTTGAATATGATTTGAGGGCTTAAGGCATTGATTTGAGTTAGAAAGCTTCATTTCTTTGCATACAGATCGGTTACCCTGTTTTTGAAGGTTTTGTTGTCCAAACATGATATAAAGGGGCTCTTACACTTTTTGTGATTACTGTAGCTTGTGTAAGAGGCCCCATGTATACTATTGTAATTGTAGGATGCATGAATAGAGAGTAGGATGAGAAATAAAGAAGGTGTAGCTGTTGTCCTCAAGAGTTTTGTGAGGAAAAGCATGTGAAATGAGAGGTTCAAGCCTAGGTTTCAACAAAACATGTATGGGAGATCTGATTTATGAATTATCCATGTGTAGACCTAATGGGTTGTTTCTGAACACTAAATATAAATGATATACATACACACACACACACATCTATATATATATATGTATGTATGTATGTATGTATTTTTAAATGTAAATGTAAATAAAATTATTGGATGCTCTCCTATAACAATAAATGCAACATATCATTAAAGAAATATATATATATATATATATATATATATATATATATATATATGTGTGTGTGTGTGTGTGTGTGTGTGTGTGTGTGTGTGTGTGTGTGTGTATTTCTAAATGCAAGTGTAAATGCAAAGAGCATATGGTTTTGTAGTGTTATAGATACAATGTATCCATAAATTAATGTAATTGAAATTCTAAAGTCTTCAACACGTATAATATGAAATCAGTCAAACTATTAAACTACATGAGAAATAAATGAAAATAGTAAATGCATATGTATGTGTATTTGTAAATGTAAGTGTAAAATAAATAAGAATAATGAAAATTATAAAAGAATACAAGGAAAGGTTTAGAGTTTAGAGTGGGAGAGAGATAGAGGGTAGAGGGTTTAAGGGTTTAGAGTTTAAGGGTTAATGTTTTAGGGTTTAGGGTTAAAGGTAGAGGGTGTTGGTTTTTTTTTTACACTTTAACCAGGTTGGTCTTCTAATCTACCTATGGGATTGCCAATTCCAATCAAGGGCATCTTGAAGGACCTCAACCAACTGATGAGGACTTTAAAAAGACTCCTATACTTTGGGCTCTACAAGACCCGGGAGGGTGATCCCTTAATGTGTTTACAACCTCTACACCAATATCATAAACAACATTAACACATAATAGATAATCCCATTGAATAGCTCAAGACAATAGGATAATATCAAATAAAATTGGTTGTTCACCGATAATATCAACTATGTGGAGCATGAGATAACTACAACACAATCCATAGTAAAATATAGTCATTAATTTCCAATTTGTAGCAAGCTATAGGCTAAGACAAACAATTATTGAACTACACAAATAAGTACAACTTAGATCAGTGTCATATATCCATTGCATGCAGGAGTCAAATTCATAAGCATCTACAAGTTTATGATAGATTTAATACATAACATATAACTTATAAGATCCCTGACAATATTGCATTACAATTTCATTAGTATGCATTCTCACCCAATACTACTTATCAAATACTTATACAAAACATATCCGCTTATAATCCCATTTAAGCATTTTAATTAATTCCTTGAATTAAAGCTAAAATAAGGATTATACACACCACAACTGTGAGATGAATGAAACAACCCTTAGTCATCTTATTCAAAATTCAGATATGCATGTACAATGGAGAGACATGAGTTTGAATTTATTATTTCAAAAAATGCCAGTACTATTAGACAACATTAAATCCCCATGAATTTAAAACGGATTACTGAATAACTCATAACCTAAGTTGTATTTCTCTCTTAAACCATCAGACTTTACAATTTTCTCTGCAACTTCACCTAGAATCGACCAAAAATTATCTAACTTGCTAACTTGTACTTTTGGCCTTGAAATTCTTCATATAGAAAATTAAGGAGCAAAAAAACATTGGGCCATAAAGTACACATGTCACTAGCCAAATGAACCATCTAGTGATATTCCAAAAATCGTTACAACAACCATTACCCTAGAGAATATTCCCATTCATCATGTTAGCTGAGGAAAATTGAGGCAACAATAAAAAAACACAAGAAACTTATGTCGAGATCACCATCAAAGTGAAACCAAAGGCCGTTGTAACCGCAACATCTGATTTACCACCCGTTATTAATTCATTCTTTTATTCCTCCTTAGTCAAATATTTATTTACCCACCTCTGATATTCTTCATCAGTCGACTAGTCAAAATTAATTACCTCATTCACCTTGGCATTATAAGGTGTGTATTTTAATGCTACCTGATTTGCATCTCTTTCAAAAGATTCCAAAAATAAGCTAGTACTAATGATTTTATCCATACAACTCACCAACAAGTCATAATCTGAGTCATCACAAATTAATTTAATTTTATCATTGAGGACCTCACCTGCCTGACCTTGCCACTGTTGGAATGACCTGATTTTCCCCTACTCATCAATTATATCAGGTAACAATGTGTTACCCCAATCATTGAAATTCTTCACCAACTCCCTAATCTTCCTACTCAAGTCATCTGGTAAGGTCTAAAAACCTTGAAATGATTTTACTAACACATAAGTGGGATTTAATGATTGGGGCCTATTGTTTGTATCAAACCTTGAGGCTTTATACATGACATCCAGATCATTGGCCATAGGGATCCAATTTTCAATCAATGGTATCACTACCTCCTGATCCCTTTCAATATTATTTATTGCATCTAATAGCAAAGAATATAAAGATTGTATAGATAGCAATTTATTATCAACCTTTTCATTCAAATGCCTTAAAACAATAGTAACAATCTCTTTTTGCTTTGAAAGAGATCCCTCCTCACTTGTCCTCAAAGATTCTTATAACTCATCAATTCTTTGCAAGAGCACTCTGTTTCTTCATCAATTTCCTCTAAAGAAGGGGCGAAGGTAGGATTTTGACTGGGAGACCCTCGTGTGGAAAAAATTGGAGAAGCAAGAGGCACTGACCGTGTTGTGGAAGGTAATGTACTAGTCCCTGGAGCACTTGGTGTCTCCCCAATCTGTCTATAATTGAATCTTTCCATCTCAGTTTGCAACTCAACATTCCTCTGTTGCATCTTGTTGTATTCTTCAATCAAAAGGTTATACTTCTCCATTAGGCTTTTCTTTTCACTCTCCTCCCTTTCAGTAGTCTTTTGGGCCAATTTGGCCACATTCACAGTTAAACTAGTAGCCTCAGTGGTTGAGGTCTCTAAAACTCTAGAATCTATTATTAACCCCCCTCTAAAATTTGGATTAATGTCTGTAATATTTGGCTTACTCCCTTGTGGGGCCAATTCCCAAATTGCCAAGGTTTCATACTCTTCACTGAAAGCAGAATATTGAAGTGCTTCCTTTACTTCTTCTTCAGATTCTTGCAAGGGATGCTTGAACTTCATAATAGCATTAAAGGCCATTGCATCTGCAATGTCCCATTCAGGTAGAATCAATACACCAGCCTGACTCACCAATTTTCTACCTTCCTCAGGAATGATGTTCTTAAATTCTTCTGTCAATTCAACTTTCACTTCCTCATCATTCTCCTGGTCTAACCTGTGAGGTCTTAGTTCTCTTGTCTGCTTACATTTATTTTTATATTCTTCAAAATTCATCCTCCATACCAATTGCAAGAATACATGAGTCTTTACAAATGCATTGTCATCTAGAAACTCCTTACATGCTTCCATTCTTGCATCTTGTACACTTTTTCCTTTCATATCTAAATCAAATAAAACAAATTCAGCTGGCCTAGGAGGGGAAGGCATACCAACTTGCATGTCATGATCAGTAACAATAATTTCATCCATCAAACTATCTTGTGGTTGATCAGTTCTTTTCCTTTTAGGGATTGGCTTAGATGGTGGTGATCGGGGACTATCTTCTGGTGATGACTCTAAATCAATGATCTTAATTTCTCCAGCAACTTTGAATTTTGGACCTGGTTGTGAAGGAAACTTCATAATTTGCTTCCCCTTTCCATCCACTTCTTCCTAATCACTGATGCTATCCTTTTTTCTCCTATAAATGGGCCACTTTTCTGTAGGCTGGTATGCTGGACTTTTTTCAAATGGTCTGGCAACTTGTTCTTGTACACCCAAACTCAACTCTAAGTTTACCTTTTTGGTTCTGAAAGTGCCCATAATCTCTTTGAAGTTTTCCATCACAAAATCAATTTTCTTATGGTGGGGACTGAACTCCAACAATGGATCATATTTTGGATCCATGTTGTGCACACTATCTAATAGCTTATCATAAGCTATCCATTTCTCCTTGTTCAACTCCTGCTTATTTAGGTCGAACTCATTTCTAATCAGGTCCTCAAGAAAGTTGAACTCATGCAAAAAATTTCCATCCTTTATTCTTTGTCTAAAAAGGGTAAAGAAACCCTAATAATCATGTTGCCACTTTGGACCACAACTCAAATGATAATCCTCAAAGAATTTCTCAGAGTGTACCTAACCTCCTTTTGAAAAGGAAAAATTAGATACCACGTATAATCAAGGAAAAATGTTCCCTTACCCCTCCTCGTGAGGTTGTCCTCATAGATGCAACCTATCTGCCACATAACTTCTATAAACCCCACTCTTGGTGGCACATTGTATGGTAGTATATGAGGGGCTCCTTGAAAACCATATACCCTCAAAATAGTGCTAACTAGGTATGGGATAATGTAACCCCAGTTATGGCTAACTTTTAATTCTGGCTTCCTCCCCTTTGGCCTGAGGAAATCATGTAATTCCTCAGGAATCCTAGGTACATTCACCATCAATCTACCCCTCAATCCAGAAGTAAAACAATGATCAAATTGCACATAACTAGTGCTTTCCTTATTACAAGATAAATTTGTAGCCCATATCTATATTGGCAATCTTTCTCCATCAACCAATCTCCTTAATTTCATCTTCTCAGAGAAGAAAACATTCTTGAATAAAAACATATGCATTAGCATAGAAGACCAAAAGAATTGAGTGCCGGTATCATTTTTCTATAGCTTTGATAGCCCCTCATGTATCCTCTCAGCCAAGAAAGAAGCAAAGTCATCTGTGACAAAGAATTTATGTTGTTGTATTTGCACCCCCATGAACATGTATGCAATGGGCATCACTGCACTAGGACTAAAATGAAAAATCTAACACAATGAATAAAAAGTGGTTAGGAAATGATTTGAAAAACAATTTAATTTGAAAGGTCCCTGGTCACTAGGGCTGATATGAAATCTTGAACCTCCTGACCTAGCTAGATGAGGTGGGAGCAATTTAGCTCTAAAAAGAGACTTCAACTTTGCGTATTCCTGCTTCATTTCATCAAGGTTGATAGGCACCAAGTCCTCACTCAGTTCACTCAAGTTGAAAATATCTATTGAATATCATCTCTGTTAATGCTTAACAAAACCTTTCCATTATTATCCCTAATTACCCTGTGATAGGGTTATATCTTGCAGCTACTGCCCTAAGCAGGTCTACATCAAGGAAAACATTCGGTACCAACAGCTTCCCCATATCATACATCCATCCATTTGAAAAAGGGTGAGGAAAATTCCTCTATCCATACCACAATCTGAACATTTCCAAACCCGTGAGAGGAACCCTAGCATCGACTATGTTGGAACAATTGTATACTAACCCCTCCCCCAGGATTTTCCCTCGCATCCGAACCAATCCCTTCTTTCTATCATTCATTGACAAGGGCAATTGATCCAAGAAATCATCATACAAGTTTCTTTTTAAATAGTCAATCTAGCTAGAAATTTTCTTGGGTGGTGCCATCTCAGACAAACTAGGGCTTCTTATAACTTCACACTTCAAATAGCTAGGACTAACCAGAGATATGAAATTATAAGACAAAATATTGCAATTTCTCAAAATTTAAATAAACTATAGCCCTAAAATTTTTATCAACAAGCCCTATGATAAGTACAACAAATATTTTCCTTAGTTCAAGCATAGAGTGACCGAGAAACACAAAAATTAACTCACATCTCTTTTCGTAGAACTCCCAAATTCTAGCTGTCAGGGTTCACAACCTTACTCTCGGCTCTGAAAATGCTTCGCAAAATACCTAAATTCTTTGTGACACACATAAATTAGGAGAATTGATTGTATTTCGATCAAATTGTGTCAGTAAATGTCTTATCCAGCATTAAAGCTCACTCGCGCGCTACATGAACGACTCCAACCATATTTGAAGTAGATTTAAATTCGTGCCATCAATCCTTCATTTTGATCAAATAATTGATGGCTACCTTCAAAATAAGCTGATACAATTGCGAACATGACCAATAAGGGCCCACCACACCATAACACGCCAGAAGGAAGTCCATGGCGGTTCCCGATATCGCGAATCGTGCAAAAATCTTGTAATCTCAGATCAGCTGACGATGGGATTAACGTAGATCTTGAGCATCAATGATCTTGTTCCTTCAACATAGTCATCGGCCCTATCATTAATCCTTGAGCAGATTTTCCATCAATATTAGAACACATCCATCAATTTGAATCATGTGCATCTTAAGAGCACTTTAGTAACTCCGTTTCCGTATTTAAGGTTGATTGTGTTCCACAATATTTTATTCTTTTACGCTTCATCGATGAGACACATGGTGACCGCCCGTGATATCGCGATCGCCGGTGGGGCTATTGCGGGATGGCGGGGAATAGTTGAGATCAAACGATAGTTGATCAACAGTCATGCAATTTCATCCCCTAGAAGGACATGTGGTGTCCTCCCACAATATCACAATCGGTAAAAATCCTACAGCTTTCGATCATGCAATGTCAGGAAACCCTTGATATCCAATGGTAATTTGATCAATGGTAGCATGAATTCGATCCCTTCTACAAAATAAAACATTAATTAAAAAGGACGAGGGGACATCACTAGGCCAATGGTAAACAATGACATAAGTTGTTTTTAAAAGATGAAACACAGGGCCAATAGAGACTTAGGAAATAAAACCTTGCAGAAGAAATAAAGTATTAAAATCAAAAGGACTCAGCCTAAACGAACCAATATGACATAAGTTTCTTTAAAACCCCATCAAAAGTAACAGCAAAATAGAACCCAACCAAAGTGTGAAATAAACATTAGGTTTTTACATGAAGACAAAGCTAAAACCCCAACCCTTAGAAAACTCAAACACCATGAAAGACCAGAGACATAGGGCAAGGCATGAGTGAAAAAAAAGGAGAAAA